>CAKAOH010022693.1:12018-25835 GCA_916701665.1 Sebastiscus tertius | reverse complement strand
AAAAATGTCAATATAGTTTGTCAAAAAAAGTACAAAAACTAAAAAAGTCCTAGTATACTATGTCGAAAACGTAATAAAAAAGTCATACTATAGTTTGTCGAAAAAAGTGATAAAAAAAGTCCTATTATATAGCATGTCGAAAAACGTCAAAGAAAGCTATAAAGTATAAAATGTTGCCTCACCTTGAAAACGAGTGTATCCTAACGTTTCCCCACGGAAACTTTTGTAGTATTTCACTCCGTAGACTATGATCGGTCTGCGAAGAATGTGTGCAAGAACAAAAATATGGGTCTGCTCCAGGCTGGCCCCGGGCTGAGTGGAAAAACAAGAGAAACAAAAAATACATTATACAGTAGTTGTAATCATATAAACTTCCCTCAAATTGTACATTCAATATTAATACAACCACAAACAGTGAAGAGTGCTGAGACTGTCATCATATTGCAACACAGAGTTCCCTACACACTGAACCTGCAGCTCTGGTGCATAAGAGCACATCTGCATGCCACCCCTTCTCCTTCTCATCTCTCAGGTGTTGTACTGAATAAGCAGACTGCATAACTGCTTTTAAATATTGTACAGCTACAATGACATTTCATGTTGAAAGGGGGGCTTCAAAGTCATCCACAATTATGGGTTGGGATGTACAAAGGCTGATCTTATCCTTTGGATTTCATCTCTCCATCACTGTCAAAGCCTCAGACGAGGTTATCACATGGTAGCTTTTGCTGTGTTTGTTTATACTGCCGGTGGAGTGGCTCTCTGTGCTAAATGCCTATAATCCCAAGGTCACATGTTGGGAGGGAGTGCTGCTTCAGTAGGCGTGCCAAGCAAAGCAGATGACAACAACAACTCCATCTTAGGGGATCTATAATAACTGCTTATGTCCTTGTTGTCATTCATACAAGATCCACCTTCCAACTGTGTCTCCCATTCAGTCCATTCACTCTACTGGCACGAATGTTAATGAGCAACACTCAACGGAAGCGTTAAGATACGACAGTCCTGAGTATTAAACTGCTTTCTGTGCAGTTACAACTTGGCGTCCATATTTTAGACCTTCTACCTCACAATGTGGATTAAAAGTTTGAGTACACAAGTGTTTATGTACATCATACAGTGTAAATATGTCTCTCCAGGTTCAAGTATGTTCCAAACCAAACTGGACTTGGTGGTGTTTCAAAGGACGTTGAACTGCTGTGTGGACATGCCCCCACGCTCCCCGCAATTGCAGGTCATTAAATTAGATTTTAAAAGAATGCCACTCTAAGATGGTAGCTCTTGCAAATTGCAGTGAAAGGACATGACAGAAAAGTAAATTAATACCCACATTGAGATTCAAAACATGGCCACAGCTGTTGTGAACTTAAAGCAAGTTAAAAAGGTACCCTGTGGAGTGTTTTCGACCGCTGGTATGATGTGATGTTTTGAAGAGCGGGTCCCTGTTTTCTTGGTATCTCATGCTCTACTAGCACACAACAAATAAGGACGCGTATGTACAGTACGTACATACGAATACAGTTCATGTTATTTGCATTCCTTACGACTACACAGGACAATGATGCAAATATGTAATGCATGCCAGCCAAGCTTTTCCTCCAATTCACTGACCAATGTAAACAACGCCAGTTTAAAAAGGAGAAAAAAAAAGAAAGGAATGCATTCAACAGTGTGTGTTAGGCCTAAAGAATTCACACAATGTGTTTTGGTGAAAGATACTGAATGTAAAAAATGTTCTAGGGGTGACACGATACCAGAAATTCCAATACCAGTGAAAATCCACCAACCACCAATTCGATACCAATTAAAAAACAAAAGTAAAGAAATTAATCCCAGATACTTTACATACACTCCTTAATTACCGTTTGCATACTGGTTGAGTTAAACAGGTCATAACTCCCTCTCTGTTTTACACTGCTGTGAAAACATCTCCTTCAAATAACTGGCTTTATTCAAGTTTCTTGCCAAAAACTACATTTTACAAGATTATATTTGAACACATCACGATAACGTTAGAATTTACCTTTGCCAAATACTATTTTTTTTACTGAATAGAGCTTGAATGCATCATAATGCCTTGTTGAAATCAGCAGGACGAGAGCTAGTTAATGTTAACTAGCCCTCGTCCTGCTGATTTCAACGTGGATTTGTTATTAGCAATGTTTCATTATTAGGGAAAATACAGGGTGCGTCCCCTGGATGCATCAAACACACGTCCCCTGGATGCATCAAACACATTTTCTATTGTCCCCGGGACGATGAGACGCCATTAGTCTCGAGCCTTGACAGTACCTACGGTACTGTATAAAAACAAGTACCATCATGTTTTCAGAAATTTGGCATCAACTTGGTGCTGAAATATCAGTTCTTGTGACTTCCCTACTGTGCTCATTTATTAGAAAAACCCACAGGGTGCCTTTAACCAGGAGAAAGAAGATGTTCTTTTTCTTTTCTTCTCCCCCAACAGCAACAATAGGAAGAACAAAACAACATGGTTTGTCTCCAAAACCAAAAAACAAGAGCACACAGTTTGTCCCATTTGTGCAATAGGAGTAATAATGAGGAGGTGAACATCCTTTTCTAAATTCTAAAGCAAGTCACAATCACTAAATAATTAACGTGGTGTAATTTCTATGGCATGTAACTTTCCAACAACCCAAAATAAGAATCATTATGGTCATAAACCTGCCATTTTGCATCAATGTAAACATTTTATTTTCCAAGTATCACTCCCTTGTTCCTCACAACACATATCTAAAAGAAGCTCACACACACTCCCTTTACAGAGCGACCACATCATACCGGGCCATTTTCTGTGTTTCGATTGATCGTGAACTAGAGGAAGGAAGTGAGTAAACCAGAAGGAACCTCATAATTACCTGGCTGGCCAAAGACAGGATGAACGCCCAGTCCTCCTGCCACTGCTCCTCTCTCAGGGAGAAATGCAACCCGAAACTCTGCGAGTACCACGACTCCCACTCCTTCCAGCGTGTGTAAAACCTAAAAACAAAGTTACATATTAGTTTATATAGATTTTAAAGTTAATTTTGAATCAAATTTCAGACTGATGTCACCTCTACTTATATAGCAGTCTTTTAGAGGACTCAAATTAACACACTTTTAAGGAGTCAAAAGAAACCTATTTAAGCTATACATAATGAACAAAATCATCCACATACCTACTACAATACACATTAATAGCAGAAGATCTATTTCATGTCTTGCTGTTACTAAAGTAATCAAACCTGTGTGTGGAGGAAGTATGTAAATATCTTGAGGAAAAGCATTTCCTCCTATTCAAATTATCAAAACCACTAAACTGCCATCAGAGCATGATGGAATAGGCAGCCCACTGGAAGCAGACAACCAGGAAGCTTTTTACACTATTACTCAGGACATACCTATCTATGAAATGAAAAACGACCTCAGCTGTTGATACTGAAAGACAGGAAAGCCAGAAAGGCAGCAATCTACACTTCACTTCAAATCTGAGACTCATGACTATCTGCTAGTAAAAATGTCCTTATGAATGTTATGAGTGCTATGTTACGAATGTTCTCCTTTACTTTGTGAGACATTTTTTAAAAGGGTGGGTCCATTTTAATACATAAGGAACGCCACTGGGAGGCTACAGAATGATAACAAATAAACAAATAAATAATGGACCCGCCCTTTAATGTGTCAAATCTTGTTTAGGATGAGTCACAAGTTTCACCTCAGTCTTCAGTACTTAGCGCTTTATTTCCTGAAAAAAATTATGTAGATCTGCTCCCACTTTGTTTTGTCTTTTTGAAAATGAGTGGAGATTTTTATGTGTCAAATTCATAGTTCAAGTTTCATAATGATAGAAGTCGGTTCATTCACATTACTCAGCCAGGCGTGTATGAAATTGCTGCACTAACCTGTATGAACAGTGCTATACAAATAAAGTTTGATTGATTGATGCTGTAAGATTCAAAAACATTTTGGATGTAGGACGTTTTCATAATACATTACAGTATTTAAAGTCATAAAATGCTGCTTGGATTATATGACTATAGTGGGGCTCTGTGTAGGGTTGGTTGTCTCACCAATGGGAGCAGTCATGCAGGCTGTCATGGAGGGTCTTGCGGAGAACAGAGTCCTTGTCGTAGATGCCCCAGGTGGCCTGTAGAACAGAGTCCAACAGACAGTCTCCGGCTGTGCGGTTCCACAATGCATAGAGACGACTGTCCAGGCGTGTGCCCAGCTCCAGAGACCAGTTGATGACAGGAGATTCCTCTTCCAACTCTATACACAGACAGAGAAAATGCATTAGTGTGGAGGGACGACAGGTTCCATCAAGCCACGTTCAAGCCCATCTGTTTTTGTACTTTGCATTAAAAACAACAAGTTTTGAGTTTAAACTTTTTAACATAAGACCGGTGGCTGCATTTTTTTCCTCAGCTGACCAATGAAAAAATAACACTAGGTTTAACCAGAATTAAAAAGGGGGCTGAAAATAAAACTCAAAAGCTGATAGTCCTTAATCTGTTAACAAAAACTCAGCATGGGAGCATACAGTAGACGCTGCATTGAGTGTTTCAGATATGCAACTCCTGCAGCTCGTCGTTATTAAAACAAATAGTGGATTGCATAACCTGCTTTTCAGCCTTTTCTTTTCTCTCAAGATATTATTGAACACGCCTTCACTGATTTCTGAGTCATGTTTGGATTTAGATTTATTGTCCCAGATGGATATTTGTTTTCACAGCCGGTACACAGAAACATACAGATAGCAGCAACATATAGCAGCCTTTTCTCTAATTCCACCTCCCAGCCCTCGCTCCAGCCTCCGTCTGGGTCTCATTCACATGAACGGAGGAAAGGAAATAACTCTGGATTCGGCTGTTTGTGCCTTTTACAACTTTTAGGACCTAATGATTTAAATACGTGCTATTCAAATGTTCGTACTGGGAAGTTGATTTACCTCAAAAGAAATTATCTGCTGATTTACGAATGTCTCTTTCCCGATGTAAGTCTATGGGAAAAAGTCTTTTTAGGCCCAATGGCATCACGTGACGGATATGGAAGTTGTTGTACCGCCGTTTGGCTACTACGAAATTTTGCTTCAACGCCTGGCGCACTTCCTGGGGGCTTAATTTCAACACGGGAGGAGCCATTGATTTACATTATGATGCAGGCCCAGGCTCTATTCAGTAAAAAACAAGTATTTGGCAAAGGTAAATTCTAACGTTATCATGATGTGTTCAAATGTAATCTCGTAAAATGTAGTTTTTGGTGATAAACTTGAATAAATCCAGTCGTTTGAAGATGTTTTCACAGTAATATAAAATAGATAACAGAGAGGGAATTATGACCTGTTTAACTTCACAAAAAACAGTATGCAAATGGTAATAAAGGAGTGTTTGTTGAATAAGATTTATTGTTTCATCTTTGTTTTTTATTGTGGTATTGAATTGGTATCGAGAATCGTGGAATTTCCCTGGTTTTGGTATCAACTACTAAATTTCTGGTATTGTGACATCCCTCATACATCAAGGTAACATACAAGTATAGACAGTACACAAAATCTTCATGTATACATTCATATCCTAGCTCACAAAAGTTTCAGCGAGGCCGATTATTCAGGGCTGCTACTGCAGAAGGAACAAAACTCCTGCTGAAGTGAGCTCTTCTCCAGTGACCTACTCTCATTGTTCTGTGCATAAACCAAAAAACCCAGAGCATTTCTCACCAGCAACCCAGTTTGTGGAGGCTTAAATAGGTCACAAGACTCCTTGGGTACCTTCAGTACAACACACAAACGCAAATGTATGTGCACAAGTATTCACACACACATAGTCAGAGTGCAGTCCTGGGAATGTGTGAGGAGGGAGGGAAACCAGTGAGCTCAATTAACCTAATTAGAGAGGGTATATAAGATGAAGCAGGAGGTGATGAGCTGGTTGGGGACGGAAGTACACAAGAGCAGATGTTGGTTTTTAGACAGCACAGCCCGATCATCATTCACAGGTAACCAAAACCCATCACGTCTTAACACATGTGATTGGACTTAAACGCAGACTGGGGATACGCGCAAACACCAGATATGAAAATGAATAAATCTTTGGTACCTTTCTGCACATCTCGATCCAATACCTCATCAAACAACTTCTCTTGGACAGCAGGCGGCAAATCCTCTATATCTGCAAAGACATATGGGAAAGATATTATGTTTTTATGCTCATTATAACCCTAATGGTGCACTGCAACAGAAACGCTACAGAAATGACACACAGAGGGGATGTTCTTTGCAATTCCATTCATTGGCTGACATTTTGTCAATGGCACAAGCTCTGTACAGCATGTTGTGCTTCTGTGTGTATTGAACTGTGCACACACAAAGCCAGAACACTGGTGGCTATTCTCTGGCCCAATAGTGAATGGCACTGGCTTTGTTTGAAACAGAGAGAGACAGAAACAGAGGGAGAGCGCCCTGCAGCTGGCCTCTGGCCAAATTCAGTCTGCAAAGAAATACTTGGCATAACACGAAAAAAAAAAATTCAAATCTATCAGTGAAGCCTGCATAATCTTTCATCCCAGCGGCACTGGCAGCTCAGAATCAGAATACAACTGGTAGCTCTGAAAAGCAAAGTGCATGTCGTTTCAGGGAAGACATTATGCCACGGGGACAGGACACTGAGCTGCTGTTTCTCTGAGCAACGCTGAACAACAAGGCTAGACGTCATTCCTCCAGTTCTCCAGTGAGTGGGGGAAAACGGTCAAGATCACACACTGAAATGTTGCTCTTTTATACTGTTTAGAGGAAAATTCTCCAGATGTGCATGGAATTTAAGCATGAATACAATCCTTCCCAAAAAAAAAAATTACATAAATTATGTATTTTTCCATTCTACACTTGCAGAATAAATGTACCCTGCAGCATACAATGAAAATCTTCATCTACGGACTTCAAAAACAAATTTTGCAACTGTTTTTTTGGGATGGATATTGTTAATTTGAGGAGTTTATTGAGATGATTTATTGCCATTGGAGGCCAATAAAGTGCTGAAGGAATGATGTATTTTTGTAGGCCATCCAAGAATGTTTCCACAGGAATTTGTATCATTGCAGAAAATAAGCCCTGTGGCAAACTCAAGACTCATGATGCTTACACGTTTTGTTCAGCAAAATAATCTCCACAAATGAACACCACTTGTATGATTTTTTTTTTAAGCATGAATGCAATCGGCAGAATTAAAAAGCTAAAGTTAAAAAAAAAAAAACATTGACTTCGAGACAAGGGAACCAGAAGTGCTAAAATGCAAACATATTTCTGGGTTTTTGGACTCATTCCATCAGCACATATGCAAGGAAGTCCAATAAGTGAAGTGTGTTGATCAAGATATCGTGGTTACCTGCAGGCAGGGTGAAGGTGACCGGGTCAGTGAGGAAGTAACAGGCGAAGTCTCCTTTGCGTTGATGTAGTGATGCTGCAATCTCCCTGCGGATCTGCTCCGTCAGCTCCGGACACACCATGGAGGGGATGCACTTAGCTGCCTGCTGGTTCACCTAAAAGACATACAGATAATTCATTGGAGGTTAGAGGTAAATACACCAATACAGGCATGATCCGATACATGTAAATCATAAACAATGAGAAACAAACCATGCCCTTGCATGAATTTATTTATTAAGGATGGGCAATATGGACAAATGTTGACAGGATTTTCTCATATACAATATTTTGCACGTATGTTTTTGTCATATTGAGGCTCAAATTCTGCCATACACAGTGAAGAGGCATTTTTCTCTTCCAACCTCAGCGACTTGATTCACAGTGCAGCCCTCTGTGGCTTTCCTAATCGTTGCTTGCCCTCCTTGCAAACCACATCAGCTCTGTGGCATCACGTCCATTAGGAACCAGTGGCAGGACTGCAGCCAGGCTAATCCTCCACCTAATCCTTAAAGTGCACTTCTGCTGTAATTAAAAGGCATTACAGGCATCTGCTATATATCGTCCACTCTGGCGCGGAACAATTATAGACGGACGTGGTTGGCGAGGAGAAGTAGAGAATAGCATCAGTATTACAGGAACACTTATGACAATTTGATGGTCAGATTTTGTATAATGCACTGCTGTAAAGACAATCATAAGAGTACTGGTAGTTACCTATTCTCTTTTATAAGACTCTATATAATCTTCATAAGGAGAGGGAAAATAAAAATCTGATTCCACTACTGATTCTGCTGCGTGGTGTATTCAGAAATATGTGTGTAGTCAGGGTTTAACCACTTCAAATCCTTGAGGGCGCCGGCGCCCTCGGCCGACTTTACTGTCGTTCAGAGGCTGTAGCAGGCTCAGTTTTAGAGCTAGAGTGAAGGGGGCTAAATAACGCTCCAAAGTTAGGCTAAATTTGGGCGAGGAAAAACTGGCATGGTGATTTTCAAAGGGGTCCCTTGACCTCTGACCTCAAGATATGTTAATGAAAAAGGGTTCTATGGGTAGCCACAAGTCTCCCCTTTACAGACATGCCCACTTTATGATCATCACATGCAGTTCGGGGTAAGAACAATGCAGTTTTTTGCATGCAATATAAATGTGTTATTTTCGCCTATTCTAAAAATGGTGTATTTGAATATTCTGCATACTAGGGTCCCTAAACAGTCTTATAATTGCATAAATTAATAAATGATGAGAAAAGCTGAAGACTGTGTGTTGATGTTAGTCCCCATAGTAGCCATTTCATTGTCGTGAGACAATCTTTTGAAACTTGACCTCACTGTATAAAATTACTTGTTGTGACCTCTAGGATAATCACAGCCTCATGAAACTTTACAGCCACAAACTAGAGACCTAGAATAATGCAGTTCTTGCAGAAATCTCCTTTTGTCAAAAGATTTTGATATCAAATCACAGCATGGCTTTTTCTATGGTGTTTCTCAGGGTCTTGGTGTCTTAATGTGGTATTTTGGAGGGATTATTGATCATCTTTATCAATTCTCGAGTGGTATAAAGTGGTTGCAGCAACTTATGAGACATAAATGAGCATGGGAATGTCCATGTTATACTTATATCATATGATATACATATACTACCATCATAATGTTCTAATACCTTACACACTTTTATAGTTAATTCAAAATAATTATTTTTTATTTATGATTTATGACTAGAACAACTTGATCTTCAGGTTCCCAGCTTTCAGATGATGTACACCACTTATATGTGACATCTACTGTTGACCTGCTATTTCCCCCTAAAGACCCAAGGGATCAAGGGACAACCTGCTCAAAGAAGATGGTATAGCTTTAATTCCAGTAGGGTGGCGAAGACAAACTAAATCTATAAGCATGTTTACCTCTGTGAGCAGGATGGCTAGCATGTCTTGCCTCTGGAAGCGGATGGCCAGATGGACCAGAGTGAAGCCAACGTCAAAAGCTGAGGACCGGTTGAGGAGCTGCACCTCGTCAGCGGTGAGCTGCCGGGCGATGTCGCCACCGGATGACTTGTAGGCTTCTATTGCTGCCAGGTCTCCCTCCACTACGCCTGCAGCAAGAAGAGGAAGGAGGGTCAGAAAATAGAAGACAAACGTTAGTACTGAAATGTATAATAAATGGATCAGTGACTTGACATACTGGTGCAGTTACTTTTCTAGGAATTCATGTACACAGTCGATTGAAGTGAGATAAAGGTGACACATATTTACATTGTTTGTTTAAGGAAGGAGGAACAGGGCTGCACAGACAGACAATTCACAATTCAACAACTGTTACAACTCAACTGCAAGCCTGTACTCAAACCCCTGCTGTCATCACAAGGCACATCATCAGTGAGGGAAGACTAAATATTAGAAACACCATACACTCAACAGTACTACAAAATACAGCCTGAAAATATTATCAACACCTCTGTAAAACAATTTCAAACATAACCTTCATACACATAGTATTTATTGCAGGGTTGTACGTAATAAATTAGCATCTCAGTGCATCTACTGTGCCTAATACTAGTGATTCTGTTCAAAACACATCTGCAAAAGAAAAATAAATTAATGTAGAAAGACATGGGAAATCCTTTTAAAACAGGCCTATTCTTTGTAAATGGATTAGACCGGCTTTTGGAGCAGTTCCAACCCCGTGTCCTTGCTTGTAATAGAAGCGAGATGTAACAGACAGCCTGCCGTGTTCAATGAAAGAGCTACAAAAATATCCATCAAACTGTGCAAACACATCACACTCTTAGTCACAAGCAGTTAATATTAAAAACTGGGAGGAATTTGCAAAACTAATTCAACTTCAAATGAGTGAAATGCTAAAATGATTCAGATTGAACGGAGCGCTTGGCGTCAATCCACAACTCAGATGACCTCTAGATGTAGCCACTAGCTAACCCAGTGTGGGAGCAGTTATCACACAGTCAGGCTACTACACAGCAGGACCGACAGAGCAGTGTAGCTTATAATGCAGAGCTATCAGAGGACGGTGTCAGACAGAGGACAGTCTGTGCAGATTAGCGTCCTCCCCCCTCCACAGTATCAACATCTGTTGCGAGGGAAATGAGCGGCAGAGCACACTGAACGCTGAAGCGCTGGCTAGTTTGAATGTGAGGTAAGTTGTCCTCTCTGGCAGAGGATGAGGACAGTTACCTTGGGTGAAACTTTGCAAACACGGATCTGTAAATGGATGCCGAATGATTTTGGCAGCAACGTAACTACTGCCACGCTGGAGGAAAAGTAAAACCTGGTGACCTGTTTTTGCAGGTGTATGAATAAAGGTTATTTGAAAAACAAAATACACACAATTAAAGCTGCAGTGCGTAGAATTGGCGCAAATATGATTAAAAAAAAAGTTATTTTTATTAAACGGTCACTATATCCTGACAGAAGTGCATGAGACGGGTAATCTGATAAAAAATCATGTGCCTCTGGTGTCTTCCGGTGCTCCCAATAGCATCTGCAAGATTTCACAGACCGGAGGAAAACAACTGATCAGAGCCGAGCTGGAGCCTTGCCGTCTCTGACAAGCTGTCAGTCACTCGCAAACTCCGATCAAACGGTCAAACTAGGCAGCGCTGATCAAATATGAATCAATATTCTGTTACTGTAATGCCTATTTCTTACCTCATATGCGTTCAGAAACATCTTGTAGTGTACTGTTAAGCTGTGAAATGAGAGTTTGTGACCCGGCAGCCATGTTGAGATCAGTTGAGGAAATACCAAGCACCGCCCACCAGTCGGAGCAAACTTTCTCATTTTACAGCTAAACAGTACAGTACAAGATGTTTCTTAAAACATTTGAGGTGAGAAATAGGCATTACAGTAACAGAATATTAATTCATATTTGATCAGCGCTGCCTAGTTTGACCGTTTGATCAGAATTCACCAGTGATTGACAGTTGCCTCCGTTGAATGAACAGCCAATAGGAGCCTGAAAACAGAGCCAGGTGCAGAAGTCTAGTTTCCTCTCGGGGCACTTGAATTACAATATGCTGAAAGGTTATTGTGGAATATTTTGCCCAATGATGCCAAAAACATTCTGCCAACTGCAGGTTCAATGTGCTTCGTTAAGGTCAAAGTTGACTGTGCTGTTGATGTGTGTGCTCTCACATTGCAAAAAAAAAAATACTAATTAAGGCCTTAAACGCATTGGTGAAATGAAAAAGTCTTTAATTCAGCACACGCCTGCTTAAAAAGTATGTTCTTCCTAAAAGAGTGTGCACTGCAGTGGGCAGTAGAAATCGTGGTTACGCCAAGATAGCCTAACCCTTAAGGCATATAAACATAACCACCAATTCCAATTCAATTCCAGCCAAGGACCTGTGTTGCATGTCATGCCAGGTACATGGAGTGCATCCCAAAGCCAATATTGACAGTACTCGGTAAGCTGTATCATTGAGGTTCATTGGAGCCAGTGGTTTTCAAAGTGGAGTGTGGACCCCCAAGGGTCTTTGAGGGGGTTCCCAGCAAAAAGGGGAATAATTCATTTTTACTTTAATTCCATCCATAATTAAAGTAACACAATAACAGAACATGTGTAATATTACTTTCAATATTACTTTTCTATGTTAGTTTACTTATTTTACTACATTTATCTTGCTTTTATTGAGTAAATACTAGAAGTGCACTCGGCGAGCGTAGACCTCCGCCAACGCAGGTTTCATGTATGTCGCTTAAGGGCCCCTGGACTTACAGCATGTTCAGCTGTTTGAGCACTTGACCTCTGCAGGGTTTTTTTTACATT
Organism: Sebastiscus tertius; assembly: GCA_916701665.1. Lineage (NCBI taxonomy): Eukaryota > Metazoa > Chordata > Actinopteri > Perciformes > Sebastidae > Sebastiscus > Sebastiscus tertius. Next base: position 13,631 of record CAKAOH010022693.1, on the reverse strand, counting down.
CATTTCTCATTTACTAACAGCCACAATTGTATACTATGAAGATTAGAACATAATGTGTACTTTACAGGATTAGTAAATAGTGTGCAATTGGGACACATTTTAAAAACCTCATTATTATGCCGGGATCAGTCTATATAATATCAGTCTCATAATGGCCCATCTGGACAGTCATTAATATTGTGTTATTTGAACTAATCAAACTAAAAGAGTCAACTAGATTTGTGACCACAATTTCTACAAACTGATATGATGATTGTAGGTAGAATTTTGTACACATGGGCTCACGATAACGCAAGTTTGCTTAACGCCACTAATTTCTTTAACACATTAACTCAACTTGCGATTTTTAGGTTGTAGCGGGCTCAGTTTTAAAGCTACAGGGAAGATAATGAATATGAAACTAGAAAACCTAAGGAATCCATTGGTATCGACCATGTCATACTAGCTTGTCAAAAAAATATGCGCTCCAAACTTAAGCTCAATTTTGGCAAGGATAAACAGTCATGGCCATGTTCAAAGGGGTCCCTTGACCTCTGACCTCAAGATATGTGAATGAAAATGGATTCTATGGGTACCCACGAGTCTCCCCTTTACAGACATGCCCCCTTTATGATAATCACATGCAGTTTGGGGCAAGTCATAGTCAAGATAGCACACTGACACATTGACAGCTGTTGTTGCCTGTTGGCCTGCAGTTTGCCATGTTATGATTTGAGCATATATTTTTATGCTAAATGTAGTACCTGTGAGGGTTTCCGGACAATATTTGCCAAAGTTTTGTGTTGTTAATTGATTTCCAATAATAGATATATACATTCATTTCCATAAAGCAAGCTTATTTGCCTACTACCATGTTGAAAGAGTATTACATACTTGACAAATCTACCTTTAAGGTACATTTTGAACAGATAAAAAAAACTGATTAATCACGATTAAATATTTTAAATCGATTGACAGCCCTAGTTTAAATACAGACAAATATAATCTGCAATTGCAAGAACTCGCCGGTTAAAGTCTAAACTAAAGAACAATATTAAACAAACAGAGTCTGCTTCCTTTTCAGGGAAAGTAGAATCAATGGGATCATCTGATTTTGGCCCAACTACAGAGCCCTGAAAAAACATTAGACCAGAAACAGGAGAGCGAAGTGAAATCAAAGTTGTGCGTCCTGAGGAAGTGCTTGGCTTGGCCATAATGTGCTGCTCCACTCAGGCACTTCCTCCACTGACAAAACACTTTGAAGAGCCCAACTGTAAAAAAGTCAGATGACACGGTAGGAATAACGATTAACTATGGACCATCATGGGATTAATCGCGATTACATATTTTAATCGATTGACAGCCCTAGAAGAAACCCCGACTGTCCCACAACCTGAAACTAAACCGACCCACAAACTAGTAACTTAATCAAAAATAGAATCAAGCAAATCCCCAAAATTTAATTTACTCAAAGCAAAATAGTGAGGAGCTGATAACTGATCTGAGAATGGATAACAAAAAACAACAAAACATGTATAAACGAAATCAAAACCCAAAAAATAATATAAAAAACCAGACTGCAAACAAACTTACTTAAATGAAATACATATATATATATGTATTTCATTTATAGA
>CAKAOH010022693.1:0-11998 GCA_916701665.1 Sebastiscus tertius | reverse complement strand
CAATGGGATCATCTGATTTTGGCCCAACTACAGAGCCCTGAAAAAACATTAGACCAGAAACAGGAGAGCGAAGTGAAATCAAAGTTGTGCGGCCTGAGGAAGTGCTTGGCTTGGCCATAATGTGCTGCTCCACTCAGGCACTTCCTCCACTGACAAAACACTTTGAAGAGCCCAACTGTAAAAAAAGTCAGCTGACACGGTAGGAATAAAAACAGCATTCAGAGTTAAATCAAAAGGCTGGAGGTGTCTATATGCCGTAGTTTAACGTTAAAAAAAAACCTAGAGAGAGTAATGTTTTCTATTCCACAACAACTTGGAAAGGGCAGTAGGTGCAAAGGTAAGGAAGATGCTGATCATGTGCTGCCCTCATGCTTTTCTTTGCTTTTTTGTTGTTGACTGGTGTTCATGTCTTGTCAAGGCTATTTTTGCCTCCTAGGGCCCCAGCTCAGCACATAAGCACCACTGTTTACAGGGTCGGTTGACTACGAGCCAGGGGAGTCTCTGGTCCACGGCCTACACTCTCACTGCGCTGCCCAGACGGCCCATTCATCCCCAGCGGCTGGAAAGCACTCACACCCTCTCAGTTTCTCAAAGACACTCTCAGTGGCAGAGCGAGGGCAGCTAGGGGTTCACTGATGAGCTGGATCAAATTCCTACAAGCCATTTAGTTACACATCTTTATAAGGCTGCCATTCAGCATCATTTCTGCTTCGTTGATGATGGATATTTTCCACCTCAGAGCACAACCTTGTGAAATTAAACCCTTCTCACAGAGCTTGCCAAGACCATGTTTTGCAAATTCCCGGTTGTACTCTAATATTTGGAGTCTAAACAAAAACACCAAGTGGATCACACTACTATGCAACCTTGGCCTTTACAGGGTGAGGCAACACCTGCACCATAATAAAACAGAATTAAGGAGATACTAAATGTTTTGCCACTGGGACAAAAATGGTTGCCTCGGACTGGAGCACCTCGCTCGGGTCATCCCTGAGAATGACACCATGGAAGGAAACAAAAAGCTGGCGTGACAATAGAAGTGTTGTTACAAGGAAAAACAGGACAAGAGTGTGGATTCTTTGTCCCAGTATTCAGGTGAGACACTGAGAAATTAGGGCAAAAATATTCTCACACACTATCAGAGCCCAATACATACTTTGAATATTTCTAATCGTTGCTATAGAATGCAGACACACTACAAGCAAATAATATAATAATTAAAGCTGCATCTATTTATTATTTTAATTATTGAGTAATCCATTGCAGCCCTGTCTCCAAAAAATGACATTCCTAAGTAGTTTTGTTGCATTTTCGTTTTGTTTTGTTTCCATTTAAAACATTTAAAAGCGGCTGTAATCCAGGAGAAAATACGTTTCCCTCAAAGCGTACTTTGATTATGAAGTTTAGTTGTATGGGAACGTAATTTTGTGGGGGACAGGGTTGTCCATTTTTTAATTTATTGATGGACAATTTAATCGAGGAAATGCCAAAGTTTGTGGCAAATTACATCCCATGTTCCAAGCCCAAGGTGATGCCTTTAAATTGCTTGTTTTGTCAAATCAACAGTCCAAACTGTTAAAATTTACAATGATATAATAAAACAGAGACCAGAAGCAAATCCTCACATTTGAGAAGCTGGAAAAAGATGTCTGTCATTTTCCCTCAGAAATGGCTTAATCGTTTATTAAAATTGCTGTAATTTTCTGTGTATTGTATAACGTGTGACTCTAAATGGCCCGTAGGTGTGAATGTGAGTGTGAATGGTTGTCTGTCTTTAAGTGTCAGCCCTGTGATAGTCTGGCAACCTGTCCAGGGTGTAACCCGCCTTCGCCCAATGTCAGCTGGGATCGGTTCCAGCCCCCCCGAGAACCTGAATAGGATAAACGGTTACAGATAATGGATGGATGTATGACGTGTGAAAACTCACCAGCACATGCATTGAGGAACAGCCAGTCTGTTTTCCTCATTCGATTTCTAATCTGCTTTAGCTTCTTGAAGTCGACCTCTTGCTCCTCCTTGCTGCTCATGGCTCCAGCTGCGAGCTCTATCCTCTGGAAGTCCATTTTGACGCTGTCTTCCCTCTTGGGCATAGGAGGGGACCTCCTTTGGCCCTGGCCTCCACTGCAACTTCCCCTCCAACGAGCCCTGTCCAGCTCATTGATCATAGGTGCTGGCTCTGGAGACTCTGCCAGCACTATGGCTTCCAGGTTGTTGGGCTTGGGGTGATCACAAACCACACACTTTAAAGTCGTGGGCCAGTTCTGGTAAGTGCAAGCCGTGCATGTCCAGTGCTGCTGATGGGTGTTGAGTCTGTTTCTGTCATTGTACTCCTCACAGGTATCCACAGGGGAGTGAAGAGCAGGACGACAGCCTGCGTTGGAGCCTGAAGTCTGGGGGGACTCTGTGGGGCTGCTGGTCCTCTGGCGCTGACACAGACACTGTGTGCAGCGGAGGGCTCTGGGCCAGTTCAGGTAGGTGCACATCTGGCAGGACCACTTATTGGCAATCTCAGCCATGCTGGTTGACCTGACTCTTGGCCTAGCACTGGAGTCAGGGCAGATGAGGAGGTTGCCGCCACTCTCAGTTCTGGGAGGATCCCACTCCGGACTGGGGTCCAGATCAGGGCTGATCTTGTAGGGTTCCTCTGTGATGATGGGACCCCTCGACTTGTGTGCACGGCACATGGTGCACTTGACTGCAGAAGGCCAGTTCTCATACGTGCAGTAGTCACAGGCCCACTTTACCCTCTGTTCTGTCATCGTGGATCACTGTGGAGGGTCAAAATGTGGTGATAAATATAGTTAGATTGTGATGCAAACTTTGTGACTCATCTTGAAGGTCAAAATACATGTTAAACTAGTATTTAGACATATAAATGAAGAGATTTAATGGAGTTCCCTCAAGTCCAACACATTGTAAACTAACTTACATCTGGATTGGCATCTTCAATAATAACGCTCTCAGCTTGACATTGTGGAGTGATAGAAAGACTAAAATTACCTGCCAGCTGTTCATTATCGTGGATCACTGTGGAGGGTCAAAACTGTGGTGATAAATCTAGTTAGACGTGATGCATAAACTTTGTGACTCATCTTGAAAGGTCAATAAATATGTTAAACTAGTATTTAAATGCATAAATGAAGAGATTTCATGGAGTTCCCTCAAGTATAGAGTCCAACACTAAACTAACTTACATCTGAATCAGAAGTGTGTTTATTGCCAGGTGTAAGAGGTATACACTAGAAATTTGCTTTGGTTTTGTCGGTGCAAGTAAACAGTATAATAACAAAAGAATAGATAATAATAAAATAAGAATAAAAAAATATATATATTCTACCAATATACAAAATAAGCTATAAATAAAAATAAACATGATATAAACAGATTTTGGGTCTGGCATCTTCAACAATAACACTCCCAGATTGAGATAGTGGAGTGATGGAAAGACTAAAATAACCTAGTCAAACTGTGATGATAAATCTAGTTAGATGTGAGGCATACACTTTGTGACTCATCTTGAAGGTCAATATCTTAAACTAGTATTTATAAATGAAGACTTCCCTAAAGTATGGAGTCCAAAACATTGTAAACTAACTTACATCTGGTGTGGCATCTTCAGTAACACTCTCAGCTTGAGATTGTGGAGTGATAGGAAGACTAAAATTACCTAAATATGTTAAACTAGTATTTAGATATGAAGTGATTTCATGGGGCTCCATCAAGTATGGAGTCCAACACAATGTAAACTAACTTAAATCTGGTGTGACATCTTCAATAACACTCTCAGCTTGAGATTGTGAAGTGATAGAAAGACTAAAATTACCTGCCAGCTGTTCATTATCAGTATGGTTACCAGCCTGGGTTTGATTCACATGACAGGTGGGTTTATTGCATTATGTAGCTAATGTTTTGCAAGCTAGCTAGCTGGCTAGCAAGCTAACCACCTAGCACTCAGAGCTACCGTCAATTTTGAACAGCTGACGAACAATTCCTAGAAAGTACAACCATAACACATGTTATATTAAGGTATATTTGAGAAAAACATGTGTAATTCTTACCGTTTTCGCTGCTGCTACTGTTTCTCTGTTGCTGCTGTGAACCACAACAACAAACCCTTCTTGTACAGTCTCCCTCCTCCTCCTCCTCCTCTTCCTCCTCCTCCTCCTCTATCAAGCCTTTCTCCTCAAACAGAGTTATTTCCACCTCTTTAATCGCTCACATGTTTACCTTTACGGACACCTTAACCTCTCGCAGAATACACCGCACCTCGACGAAGCCTCCGTAGTCCCTGAATCATAGTGTAAACATGCGACACTATTACGTGTCTCCGTTGTTGTTTAATGGCGGCGACAGCGAAGACAAATGAGTAGCAGAGCCAAAATAAACGCTCTGCTCGCACTACGTCACCAATCATCTGGCTCAGCGAGCGACGTGATTGGATGAGAGGAAAGTACTGTGTTGCGTTCATGGACCTATGGGAAATATTACAACCCCCCCGACCCCGACTGACTGTACAGACGGTTATGAGACGTTCAGAAGAACTGGGGAAAAAAAGTACTTACTATGTAACTCAAACGTTTTTCTATTTGAGGGTTTAGTTTGTACCCTGAACTGAAGCACAATATATTTCTATATTATTTCATTAAAAACACTATAATGTGATACATTTGACCAAACAATTCAGAAATATCCAAACTTATTATATAGCTATACAGTATATATATATATATATATATATATGTATATAGCTATAGCCAAATACTGTATGTACATTAGCTTTCTGCAAATAAAATGGTAATGTTTTTTTAATGATGTTTTTTATTTATATATATATATATATATACTCGGTTGCACTCGGTTGCACCACATTGCGCTCCATGTAGTATAAATAAATGCATTATAGGCATTGAAAGGAATGCAGTCATATTCACCATTTTATTTGCAAGAAATGCCATTACTAAACCCTTATGATTTTATTTGTACAAACTAGATTATATATGGAAAGAAATGATTATATATAACTAAGTAGTTTTGTTGTATTTTGTATATATATGCACCATTTTATTTTCAGAAAGGGTGTCATACTAGCCCTTCTAATGATTGTATTCATACAAACTAGGTTATATATGTAAAGAGACGAATGAACAGTTAATTGACCTCTAGATTTGCAAGATTACGTCATAAACTATTGGACCCGCCCACCCTGAGTAAAACGTCACATCGGGGGCATTTCTCCGGTCTCATACAAACCATTGATTGTCTCTCTGCATCTCAATGACAGAAACATGGCAGCTTCCTTGACTCGGTTGCACCACATCGCTCTCCATGTCTCCAACGCGGAGAAGATCTCCAGAGACCTCGTGTCTAAATTCAAGTTTAGCCTGTTCGCCACCAGACTGACCGACAGCTCCAGACAGCTGGCTTTCAGGAAAGGAGCGTCTGTTTTCATCGTGAACGAGAGACCAAACCCAGGTAGTGTGAGACCCAATGGAGAGCTGCTCATCACGGATACACGTGTTCCACATGTGGAGAAATACAACCGGTACAATCCTACTGAATGTCTGTACGATGTGAGCCCAAACTATCCAGTGGATACTGTCAGCAACGTGTGTTTTGAGGTGGAGGATGTGGAAAGGTCATTCAGGGCTCTTCGAGATCTGGGCTGCAATTTCCTGGTGCCTCCCACCACAGTGCAGGACGAGAGTGGAGCAGTTACCTACTCTGTGCTTAAATCTGTAGTGGGCAATGTGTGCCACACTCTAATAGACAGGACACAATACAAGGGGAGCTTCTTGCCTGGCTTTGATGTCATTGAAAAGGACTGCAGCTTGTCAGAAGAGGACATGTCTTCATGTCCCATCACACATTTCGATCATATAACTTATGTCTGTCACAGGAAAACAACCCACCAGGTCATGAGGTGGTATGAGGAGCTCTTTGGGTTTCACAGGTTTTTCATTGAAAGGTGAGAAGTTTATTGTTATATACAAGTAGGCATATACAATCCTGTGAAATGTGATTTTTTTATTTTTTTTATTTATTTTTTATTTATTTATTTTTTTCCCAGGCCATATATTTTTTTTAATTTTATTTAATCTTTATTTAACCAGGTAGTACTCATTGAGATTAAGAATATCTTTTGCAAGAGAGACCTGGCCCAAGACAGCAGCATTTTAAACATACATTAAAGTTTCAGACGCCACAACATAAAACAAATGCAAGATAAATACATAGCATAATATCATACAAAACAGATTAAAATCAAGTGTTTGAAGCCAACGTTAAAGTGAAAATATTCAAGATTGACTCTGCTTCTAGGTCTTTCATTAGTGTTTTAAATTCAATATATAAATATAAATATAAATATATAATTCATACGACACCTTCTCACACAAAAATATATCTATACTGTATATGTTCTTAATGTATATGTTCTTAATATGCCTGTATATGTTCTTAATATGCCCTTGTACAAAGTATTTCCTTTTATAATTGTAATATATATATATATATCTATATATGGATATATGTAACGTAATATAACTTATTATTTTAATGGAGCTTCCCAGCAAAAAGCATTTCACACGATTGTACCTGTATAACCGGCGTGACAATAAATGAATCTAAAATAAATTAAATAAATAGTAAATATAATACATATAACACATTTGTTTACAAGCTCATCTTTTGTGCTACAGGAATATTAATGTTTGATTAAAAATAATGATGCAAAGGAGGTTGTTGGTTCAGACGGCATAGTGCCAGTCGACTGTTTGCGTCCTCAGTTCACGAATCAATGTACAATTTTATGTGTGGCTTAGATGAGTATTCTACATTTTATTCAACTTGATGTCTGTGTCTATGTCTGAGTAGCAATGAAGATGTGGACGAAGGTTTCGTGGTGAACCAGGAGGGCGTTGGGCTGCGTCTCACCGCCATGGAGTACTGGAAATGCAGCGAAAAAGGCATCACTCTCCCCTCTGTGGACAAAAAACAGCCCGACTGCAAGTTTGTTATTGCAGAATCCCTGCCTGAGCAAGGTAAGTAACATTTTTTTTTTTAAAGGTATTTCTGTCATACTTGATTATGTTTCATCACTGTGTGCTTGCACTTATTTATTTTCAGGCAGGAATCAGGTCGACACCTTCTTGAACGAGCACGGGGCCCCGGGGATCCAGCACATTGGGCTGTACACGAAAAACATTGTTTCTACGGCACATGCGATGGCTGACGCTGGGGTCCAGTTTTTCTCCCCTCCTCGAGCCTACTACACCGGGGTTTGTTTGACTGACTCTTACACAACTTATTTGCCAAAACGATTAAACAAATACTGACTTGATAAATGCAAGAAATGACCCACATTGTATTCAACAAGTTGGAAAATAGAAAAGAAATATTCTATTTAATTCTTATTTATACCATTCTTGCATTTACATTTAACACACTTAATAGAAACCACTTCTCAGCATTTTGTGTTCACTTATTTGCACTTTGGTTATATGTTATACATTGCACGTCTTAATGTAAATATTTGCAAATATTTCTTATATTTTCATGTCTTATTTTTTAAAATTTTATTACTTATATTTCTTAAAATATATTGTGTTTATACTGTAGCATTATGTACAATGTTGTAGCATTATGTACATAATTTAAATGTTACTTACTCCTTTATTTCTATGTTCTTACATTTCTTGAGGTGTATATAAGAGCAATTGTAATCCCCTCGGGGATCAATAAAGTATTTGTGATTCTTATATTCCATTTCTACTAATAGATCCCCCAAAATGGTTAACACACTGTTCCTTTAAATAGTGGAATTGTAGTTAGTCTTTATCAGCTCTCAGCTTCACTTCCTCAAAGTCCAACAGAAAACAGGTACATGAGTAAATAAATACTCTTTTTCTATAGGATTTTCCTCACTTGGTCTTTTATCGAAGCAGTTTCTGTTGATTATTCCATTAAATAATGGTATATAACTGGTCATATTTCCAAATGTGTCATCTTCTACGGTGGTTACCAACTCTTCTACCTATCCTGTGTGCTGCTGTGACAGGTGGGAAAACAGCAGGAGATAGAGGAGGCAGGACACAACCCCCAGATGCTGGCGCAGCACGGCATCCTCCTGGACACGGACCTGGATCCCTCGTCACCGACGGCATCTAATGAAAACAAAAGGTGAAAGAGCTGTAATCTCGCACCACTTTCTCAAAATAGCCTCTGCATCACGGTGTCCTTACTTTGATATCATCTGTTTCCAGACACCTTCTCCAGGTGTTCACCAAGCCCATCTTCACAGAGGACACCTTCTTCCTCGAGCTGATAGAGCGAAGAGGGGCGACAGGTTTTGGCGAGGGGAACATCAAAGCGCTGTGGAGGTCGGTGCAGGCGCACATGAATCAGGCGGAGGCTTCTCAAGGAGAGGGACCCCCAAAAACTGCACAAACGTCCGTGTATTAATCAATGCAAATATTTTTAACTGAGGTTATTTTATTTGCTGTTTTCTATAGTGCACTTATAAAATAAAAATGCATAATGTTTAAATATATGTAATATATTTACGGAAGAGTTTTCCACAAGTGCTCTCCATTTCAGTTTGGGATTTAGTGGTAAATCTCAAGTTGCACTGCTAACGAGATCAAATTATAAACTGTGTTAATATCTATGTTTGAACATGACTTGAACAGATTAAAGATGTAAAACTACACTATGTCCAAAGTGGTACAAAAACAGGTGCCACATGTTATACTTGAAATGTTGCAACACAAATTACACTTTCTGTAGCAGTAAAAGGATGTCTTTGTTTCCACTGTGTCAAAGAAAAGCATTTTCCTCAATAAATCTGTTTCTCCTCAAAATAATGTGCCCTCTGTTTCTCTGTGGGTGCCCAAATTTCAGAATAAGAGCTCTTAAAAGTCAGGTCATCTTAGGTAAACATCGCCAGTGGCCAGAGAGGAAAAAACAAAGTAAAGTACTTTACCTGATTATGTCCATTTTATGCTACTTTATACTTCTACTCCACTCTTTCCATCATATTGTACTTTTTCCCTCTACATTTATGTGACAGCTTTAATTGCGTGTTATTTAGCTGATAAAAAATGACGGTAACACTTTATAATAACCATCATTTATAAATGGTAAATTGATAGTTAATTAAGTAAGGGGTAGTGTACAGCTAGCGTGTCATTGTTGTGAAATAAACCCATATTTTATATATTATGTTAAATATTTGTTTGTGATCAGCAAATGATTTGTAAACCTTTAAGAAATCATTTGTCAAATATCTATAAACATTACATAGATAGCTGGAACGGAAACCACAAAGTATTAACCATCTAAATAATGTTTATAGATGCTTTACAAAGTATTTATTTACCATTTAACAATGTGTTATAATCATCAGTTGCAACTTTATAACAGCTATCCAATTAATAGACGGTTTACAAACCAGTTATTAACCATTAACAAAGTGTTAGGAACATCTATCTTTGTAATGTTTGTAGATGTTTTACAAACGATTTCTTTAAGGTTTACAAATAATATCTTAATCATTAACAGATACTTATATATATAGTATTTAACATGTAATGTGTGCAACAATAAACTGTTAAAATAACATCAATTATAGCATTAATAATTTATTAGTAAATATTTTTTCGTTGTTTTTTAACTATTAACTCATTTTAATTACCTATCAATTTACCATTTATAAAGGATGGTTATTATAAAGTGTTACCAAAATAAACATGACAAAATATGTAATCAGGCTATGAAATAATATGTGTTGTTATAGATTTAACTACCTAACAGGAAATAAGAAAGTAGGGAAGATTTGACCGAATATAACAATAAAACACTTTTTTTCATTCACACATGAACACATCTTTAATAATAATTCATAAATATGTAATAATAACTACACTGTTGTATTGCTAGTTTGGTTTAGCTTTAAGTAAAGGATCAGAATACTTCTATCATTGTCTTTATCCTTATAGGTTAAAGGTAGGGTTGGTAGTGCCGTTCAAATATTTTTTTTGTTATATTTGTTGAATTTCTCATTACATCCTGGCAGCAATGAATACATCAAATGCTCTGACAAAAATAAAATAAAAAATCTGGTATCTGTGGCTGTTGCAGGACTGTAATAAGCCCGTTCAATCATTTCATTCAGCCGTCGCACCTGCAACTTGTTCAAATTGCAGCAGCAAGATTCCTCGCCAGTACCAGGAAGAGAGACCATTTGTCCCTGTGCTGACCTGTATTCACTGGCCAGCAGAACAGTATTTTTAATTCTTTTATTTGTTTTTAAAGAACAGCATGGACAGTATTATCCTCTGAACTGTTCATCCCGTTCTCCACCCCCCGACCCCTCACATCTGGCAAACAATCCCTGCTCACCCGGTTAAAAACCAAAGGTGACCGAGCATTTTCAGTTGTTGGCCCTCAACTGTGGAATAGTTTGCCTCTAACAGTTTGATCTTTCCCCTACATTGATACCTTTAAACCCGTCTAAAGACCCATCTCTTTTCTGTAGCTCATTAAATCATGCTTACACCACTCTGGTTTTTATTTTGTTTTGTTGTTTGTGCAGTACTGTTGTGTTATGATTATATAGTGATGGAATAAGTATTCAGATCTTTTACCTAAGTAAAAGTAGCAATACTACAGTGTAGAAATACTCTGTTACAAGTTAAAGTCCTGCATTCAAAATGTTACTTAAGTAAATGTACAAAAGTATAAGCATTAAAATATACTTAAAGTACAAAAAGTAAAAGTATTCATTATGCAGAATGGCCCATTTCAGAACCATATATGTTATATTATTGGATTATAATTATATGTGTTCATCACTTTAATTTTGCAGCTGGTAAAGGTGGAGCTAATTTTAATTACTTTACATATAAACTGCTGGGTAAGCTATAGTAATACATCATAATTTATTAGTCGATTCATATTTTGTATTAATAATCTAAATCAAAGTAACTATAGCTGTCAGATAAATCTACTGGAGTACAAAGTACAATATTCTCTCTCTCTCTCTCTCTCTGAAATGTAGTGGAGTAGAAGTAGAAAGGTGCATAAAAGGGAAATACTCAAGTGAAGTACAAGTACCTCAGATATGGACTCAAGTACAGTACTTAAGTAAATGTACTTAGTTACATTCCACCACTGATTTTATCAAGATGTTCTATGCTTTTACTAATTCACCTATATTCTCTCTTTATTTCTGTCTGTGTTTTTATTTGATCATCCCTGTGTTTCCTTTAATCTATTTGTAGAGCACTTTGGTCAAGGTTTGTTGCTTTTAAATGTGCTCTATAAATAAACGGGTCTTGACTAAGTGCATTTTGCTGATAATACTGTACTTATGTAACGTTTTTAATGCAGGACTTTTATGTAATAGTGTTTTCTCTGTGGTACTGCTGCTGTTAATTTACTTAAAAGATGTGTTTGCTTCTTCCGCCACTGTCAGTGTCCATATACAAGAAGGAGGAATAATTACCACTTTATTATTAAAGGGCCAGTGTGTAGGACTTTGGGGGATCTATTTGCAGAAATAGAATATGATATTCACTATGAAAACTATGTTTTCATTAGCGTATAATCACCTGAAACTAAGAATCATTGTGTTTTAGTTACCTTAAGGCCCTGACACATCAAGCTGACGGTCGGCCGTCGGACAGTTTGGGGTCGTCGGTGAGCTTTTTTTTTTTTTTGAACTTAGTTTTTATTGCAGTTTCAGCAACTTATACAATCATAATGACAATCTATACCACTGTATTTTCATTTTTGTAGCTGTCTCAGTTTTTGTACAAAATCTTACAGCTTAAGACAAGGGGGAGAGAAAAAAAAAAAAAAAAAAAGATAAGACTTAGGATTAAAATGTAATTTCAATTGGATTCAAAGAGAAAAGGGAGGACACAGACCCAGACAATCCAAAAAATTAAAATATAATAAAGTAAAATTGAGTAAATAAATACATTTAGATATTGATAAA
>CAKAOH010022692.1:0-62231 GCA_916701665.1 Sebastiscus tertius | reverse complement strand
ATAGAACCAAATGAAGCATTCAAATACTGATTTGGAGGTCGATTACCATGACAACAGTCGAAGCTTCGACGCACTCAGGTCAGCCCTTCTAATAAGAGTATTTTTTACAGTGTGGTATTAGTACTTTTACTTAAGTAAATACTCTGAATACTTCCTCCAACACTGGTTGCAAACATAATGTCCATGTATGTCATTGAGCCTGAATGTGCATTGTGTTATGATGATGATGACATTGTCTGCATTAGGGTCGGTGTCTCTTTGTGTCTGTACGCAGTCATTAGCGCCGCATTAGCTGCAGCATGTTCCTTATCGTTAACACCCTGTTCTCACCTAAATAGTCTTTTGTGTTACTATGCGCCCAGGGCCTCATTTATAAACATTGTATTGGCACAAAAAAAAGGGGCTTTAAAGAGCCTCTCCTCTCAGGAAATAAAGGGTGCACACTTCAGTGAAAACAAACATGTGGGAGACTTTGGGGATTGATGGTGCCGGTGGCAAAGCAGCATAATAAATCCACACAGTGGTCTAATAACCCTCCTCACACTGTTTATTTCAGTCAACAGCCTAAGCTGTGCCTTTTTTGGTTTGTTGCCAGAACCTGGATTGAAATGACAAGTAGTCTATATAATGTGTGTAAATTGTAGCACTCAGGACAGAATGGCCTATTTACCTGGTTATGCAGCTTCATTCATCCCAAGCTGTGTCCCATTTTCCTCTGTGGAAGAACATTACTGTCGTTGTAAGGAAGCCAGACGTCAGGGGCAGTTTTCTCCTGCGTCCTCTGAAAATACCTGTAAAGGTTTGGATTTCTAAGCTGGTTTTGTCTTATTTTTTAGCTTAATTCTTGAAGTTGCCTGTCTTTTGTTAGAGCTATGACCTACAGACCAGCCTCAAACTCTGCAGTTCTCTGTAAAGTTGACATTTACATTTTTTTACATATTGTTGAAGGACACTAATGGACATTTCATGAATCATTTTTGAGTAATTGTATCAGTTAATGGGGTTACTTATGAGGCCAGGAAGAAAAATGCATGTAGGTGAGCATTTTAGTGTGAACACTTCTTCATTCAAGTGTTGGCATCAAGCACAGTTTTATGAATGATGTTGCAGAGGCTCGTTCATTCTCACGGAGGTCAATTTTGACAGCAACATCCATTTGTTGAAGCTCCTCCTGTTGCGGCGTCACTAACAAATCCCCAATTTGCTTCATCTGAGGTCCATCATCTTGACACTTAAAAGTTAACTACAGGTTGCATTCATGACTTGATTTGAGAGGTTTTTTTACTCTTTTCTATCACAACAATTAGTTTATTAATTGACTTATTGATCCACAGAAAATCGGTTAATCATTAAAGTGATTTTTCTTTTGCAGAAATGCCAAAACATTCTCTGTTTCCAGTCTCTTAAATTTGAGGATTTGCTGCTTTTATCCGTTTAACCTTAATGTTAATTGGATATCTTGGTGTCACAGCAGCACAGTTTGCACTGGTAGTACTGGTATAATGATTAGTTTTTAGGTCTTTAATTACCACCTTCCAGTTACTAACAAGTCACAACAAATACGGAAAGCCTTGGTTGCCAACAACAACACAAGAGGATACTGTTGGTTTCAGTTAATTTGTGTTAAGAAATAGATGGAAACAAATGCAAAATAGTTTAGATAGTTTAGAAGACACGCCTTCTTGACGCTTAACAACCAATCAATAACAATGACAACCTTTGACTGCGACAACAGTTAGTCGGAAAAAGAAACAAGCAATTTAAAGACGCCACAAGAGTGTTTTTCACCATTTTCTAACATTTAACAGACTAAACAAATAATTCATTAATCAATTCATTGATAATGAAAATAATCGTTAGTTGCAGCGCTATATAACAGGAAAGTATGTCAAAGGTGAATCACAATAGGGCTGAACAATTTTGGAAAAAACATCTAATTGCAATTATTTTGACTGATAATGCAATTGCGATATGGTTTCCGATATTAGAGCAAATAATAATTTTATCATATCATTATTCTCATTTTCATTGATTAACATATTAAAATTATTATGGTTTGATTTTTGCGAGGATCTGTACCAAACAAAGATTTTTTCTTAAATCTGTAGAATATTATGTGTAGTCCAGGAAATCTCTGCAGCACGACAACATTTCATTTAAAATGGTATTTTGACGCACATTTCTCATTTAACAAATATTACTCCTCCGCTATTTGAAAATTGCAGTTTATTGCAGTTTATTGATTAATTGTGCAGCCCTAAACCACAACATCACACTCTTCGTTAAACATATAAATATAGATAGAAAAGCTCTGATAACAGAAATACCTACATCATTTCACACGTGGTCACCTGCTTATGATTGATAACATTGTGTTAAAGAGTATAGCAAAAACAACACAAACAACAAAATTTAAGTTAAATGACCTCACTTTTCTCCATGTTTTAGTTTGTTATACTACTTATGCGACTTCTTTGATTTATAACGCACATACAACGTCACAGATTCACTCATGAATGAGTCGTAAAACCACTTCCTATAAATGTGTGTGCCTGTGTATGTGTGCAGTGCATGCCCGGTATCTGTCTGTCTAACAATGCTCCTGTCCATCTGCTCTGTACGTGATCTAATGCAGCAGGACCATTATAAGACATACTGCTGTGTTATCTGTTCCTCCCAGGTCTCCCTTTGCTGCAGTGGCAGACTACTCAGTAACCCGAAATAATGTCATTCAGCTCTGCCTGGAGCTCACCACCATTGTACAGCAGGTGTGTGGAATTGTTTGTGTGTGTGTGTTTTGAAGGCTGATAGCTCTTATTCTGCCATGGTTGTCATATCCCCCTATGAACGGTGTGTGTGTGGGTGTGATGCAGCAGCCTCAGACTCTCTGCATCCTCGAGCGAGACTCGATTCTTCGCTATTTACGGTCTGTCTTTTGTATGACTGATGTGTGTGTGTGTAAATAAAAGATAAATGTGTCTGTTTGCGTGGGTGTTTTTTTCTTTTTATCTGCGAGGGTATAGAGTGTGCAGGTGTAGGGTTCAGTAATGTGAGGCCCAGACAGTATACAGAGCAGTTAGAGGGTGTGTGTTTTTTGAGCGTTTGCAAGACAGGATGTTCTGCTCGCGCTACATTAAATTCTGCTTTTCCCTCAGGACTGTACGGTGTTTGAGACGGAGAACAAAATCCTTCATGTGGTGAGTCCTGCTTCCTCAGCCAGCTGTCGCTTATTTGTTCCGTGTTGATGGGCGGCGTCCTGTTTTTTATTTTTAAGATCTCACATTCCCTCACTCCAGAGTATTGTTTACTCCACAAACACAGAAACTCCAGCTGGATCTAGTATTTTGGTAAATCTCAAAAGGCTCATCTGGAGTATTTTAAAGTAATTTTAAAGAAATGTGTTTTCTTGCAGGAAGCTAGATGAGAAGATCGATATCATTCTGTTAAATATGAAAAGAAGTGATTAGCTTAGCTTAGCATGAAGACAGGAAGCAGGGGAAACAACTAGCCTAATAGCTCTGTCCAAAGTTCAAAAACACACCAATAACAGCATGGCACAGTAACTTCCTGGAGTCTTGTTGTCAAACGGAGTTTGTTTGGCGACCAGTGAGTACCACAACACAGAGGTTTTGTTGTCTGAACCAAGGCAGCAAACTTTATTATTCCGTTCAGCCTTGACAGAGATAGCGCATGCCAGACCCACTCCTCACCTTTCACAATAAAAGCCCTAGACATATACACTGCACAACTGTTTACCAGAGGTCAATTCACTCAGAGCATTTCACTGAAAGGAAACTCAATAAAATAGCTTACAGTCCTCAGACAGACTGCGAGACACTCTGGGTCAATAGGATCCCGGTATTTCGTGTCGTTTCTTCGTCACGCCCCCCCCAGTGTGTAAAGGCCTTTAGAGGTGCTGCAGGTCGTATTGTTTTAACTTTGGAAAGAGCTACGCTAGCTGTTTCCCACTGCCTCTAGTCTTTATGCTAAGCTAGGCTAATCACCTCCTGGCTCAAGCTCCATACTTCATGCTGCATTCACACAATATCGCCAGAATGCGAGGAAAATATAATATAATATAATAGTGTGACATATTTAAGCAGCAGTGTATAACACCTTTTAAATTTGCTGAATCGATTGTATTAGTGTTCATTTTATTTAGATCTGTCTACACTACCAGTGATGGTGGTTTTGCAGCCATTCTGCCAATAGTTTATTGACACTTCCTGTAGTTCTTTTCACCGAGTGGGACACATCGCCGCTGTCGGATACTCTCGGGAAAAGACTCAACTCGGATGCTGACATGAATGGTTCCGCATAATTATGATTTGAATGTTATAACTGAGGCATAAGGGACATGAGAGTGGTATCGATCTTCTCATCGAATTGTTGTCAAGATGGCAAATAAACACATTTCCCAAAAAGTTAATTCCTTTAAATGATTGTTTCAACTTACTTCTAGTGGTATTAAGCCATGCAGCTAGTTTTGGTTTCATTTGTCCAGGACATAATCGAGATATTCAGATTTTAGCTTCTATACCAACATAATGAAAAGAAACGACATTTGAGAAATCCCCCTTCCAGAGAAATAAATGTCCCTCTTACTGTGGATCAGTGGTTCCCAAACTAGGGGGCAGCTAAAGTTTAATTGACCATTTTCACAGCAGTCATTTTCACTTGTCAAACACAGGTGTTACTAATACGATCACCAATTACTGCATTTCATTGCAGTAATTGATGGAACGGAGCCTTTGTTAATGTTGTTAGTACCACCTGTTCTTTTCCGGTTATGTCAAGTCGAAATGTCCACCGTGAAAAATGTCCATGACTCTGATTCCTTCGGGAGCGACAGAGGGCTCTGATGCTGGAAAGGCTGTCCACATTCATATTCAGCAAAATGTCATGTAAAGTATGTAAAAGTGGGGAGAAAATAAAAAGTGGTGATGCTCATGGAGCAAAAAATCTAAAATATGATGACGCTTATCACGCTCCAGAGTTCACTCTCAGTATGGCAGGAAGCTTTATGTCTTTTTTAAATGTCTCTTTAAAAAGTTTGGGAGCCACTGCTGTGGATTTTGCAGAAAATATACGCTGTCAGCTGTTTTTTATTCTAACTGCTTTCTACCCGGGAAATGGTCCCTAAAAACTGCCGACAGCAAGTTGTGTGGAGTCTTCTTTCTGCTTGTTTAATTTTTCAGCGCTGTAGGCACCACAATTAAATCCACCTCAATTCAGACACATATCTGGACAAGTAAGAACCAAAGCTATCCTCATAGCTGGATACTACTTGAGGAAAGTGAGAAACTGTGTTTGTAATTTAGGTGAACTGACCCTTTAAAGTGCTACAGGAAGCACCGGTAATAAACCCCAGCTGTGTTAATAGTGGCAGCCTCTAATTCTGAGCAATCGCATTTAGATTAGGAGGGAAAGTATGTTTATTCTCTCTATAAAGCCAAAGAGAAATACAGGAACAAAAGCTGCGGTTTATATGGATGTAATTTGGACAAGTTGTTTATGTTTTCACCTCTGTTCTCTAATAAAGCAGCACCGCTGAACCTGTTTTATAAAAGCTCTGTGTGTCGTAACTCGTCCTCTCTCATTTTCTTCTTCTCCGGTAGTGCAAGACTCTGTCGGAGGTGTGCGAGCACATTGTGTGTGTGTCATCTGACCCGCTGGTTTCTCAATCGGCCCACCTCGAGCTGGTTCACCTCACCAACATCAAACCCTCTGAAGGCCTGGTAATGACTCTGAGTGTCTGTGTGTGTGTGTGTGTGTGTGTGTGTGTGTGTGTGTGTCTGTGTGTGCGTGTGCTGGACTTTAGTATCTTATAAACTGGCATCCTTCCTTTTGTTTGAGTGTATTTCAGGATATATTTTTGCTAATCCTTCTATGTGTATAATGGCACAAACACTAACATATTAGACTGTACGTTTACAGTAAATTACTGGTCACTAGTTGAATAGACTTCAATGCAATTTGACGTATGTTTGGATTATAATTTAATGAAGTTCATATGTATTCATCACGTGTTATACAGACGTTTGTTTTATACACGTCTAATAATTATGTTGCGATCTTTCCTTTAATCTGAGCGTTCGCGATACCTTAATAAATTACGGTTTATCACCGCCGTGTCCCTTCAGTCCTCCCCCGTCCAACACAGTGGCTGGATATCCCTTATCCAGACATCTATACATATTTGATTGAATCATGTTAAGTGTTGTCTGTAAATAACCAACATGTTAATATCCAACTGTTTGATCTGTAGGCTGAGATTTAGTTTGAGACGACAGTCTGATGCTTTTATAACATTAATGTTTGACTGTATTACTGCAGCAGCAGTCATACTAAGTGGTGTGAAAGCCTCAGTTAACCCGCCACACATCGGCTTTTCATCATGTTCTCTCCTGTGACAGCGAGTTTCTTTCCCCCGAAAGGGAGCGCAGCCTCGGCAATGACGCCATGCTGGTCTGTTCTATAGCTCGGAGCCATAAAGACCCTCAATTATCTCTTTTTTAGGACACGGCAGGGGAACAAATCTGAGATCAGCGATTTTTGATTTATTGTTGGTACAACCCACTACACAGAAACCCTGCAGCGTAGTGTTATTACTATTACCGGTTTGTTTAAAGTAGAACTTTGGAGACCTGTCTGTGAAGGAGACAGGATTGTTTTACCCCTAAAGGGGGCGTGGTCACGTGAGCCTTTACTCTGGATGACGTATTGCCGGTCTGATATATAGTATAGAAATCTCCCTGAAAGTCCCCTGCATTGATTTCACAATAAAATTCTGAGAACAATATTGTGAGATATCACAGTTAAAGCCTGTTAAGTGTCAATACTAGTGTCATTTATTGTGAAATATTACAGTTAAATCTTGTGAAATTCTGGATATAATTTCGTGTAAGGAACCTATAATTTTAGAAATTATGATTCTTTAAAGTTCAATACCACCTCCCTCTCTTACTCTCTCCAGCTTAAATGTTAAAAATGTGATTACATGTGTGAGAGTGAGGGTGTGTGGGTGCGACTGTGGACAACAGGAAACAATCAGAAATCAGTTTTATTCACATCCAAACATAATGCAGTTATGGGCAGAATCTCTCCAGAAGAGGATGGACAACAGATCCTCCTGCAAACACAGAACCAACAAACCAAACAAAACACATTTGATGTTTTTGGGCAGATTTTTAGTGCCTGATAATGGTGTTATTGCATAAGCTACTTTTACAAGTTACAGTTTCCAACACATTGAGAGACTTATAACACTGTCAGATAGAGATTAGCCAGTTCCAATTTGGATCCGGTTCCCCCGGTTGGCAACATATCTAGTTGTTAAGCTCCGCTGCTAACAGATATCATATCAAACATTTAATGTGTCCTCACTCTTATTATTAGCAGACAGCAACAGGAAACATGTAGGTAGCAGCTCCTCATTTTTAGCCAACTGTGGCTGGTTAAAATGATAGACATCACCAGCGGTAGATTACATCAGCTGCAGCTAATTAATGCTAATTCAGTAAAGTTTGGCTGTCGGTGTGCTCTCTGCAGCTGCTGCATGCATTCAGCCAGAGATTGTTTGTGACCTCACGACAATTTAAGAATTTAAATTTGGACTCATATCCACATTTGAATCTGATCAACTGGTAGCTGAGGTGTTTCATGAATTACAGAGGGCTACAGCTGCTGAATTAATGGCTCTGATACGTTTAATTAACATTTCATATATTCTGCTGCTCATCTGATTTTCAGGTTGCATGTGCAGATTGTGAATATTAATTAGACTGCCTCTAAAACCTGTAGTGTTTCTGGCTTCTCAGCCATCAAAAGGTGAGAAGACATATTCGAAAGATAAACCTAATAAGATTTTACAAGGTATTTGAAAGGATTTAAAAAAGTGTTATGAGCTAAACACAAGCGTCTTCCTTTCCTCTGTTCATCAGGGAATGTACATCAAGTCAACCTACGACGGCCTCCATGTGATCACAGGAACTACTGAAGGGGTAAGAAGACACTTATAATCCTATTTATTCACATACTAAACAGCCAAGCTGTTAGTTCTATCTGTGACATAAACAAACCACTTCCCACAAACACCAGTGAAGTGGATTCCCCACCTCGCCGGGGGGTTGAAGTGTATAGAAAACCAATTCTTACTCTAGAAACTGACGACATTCAGATCCATAGCAGCGGATCAGAGACAATAGTGATGATTCTGCGAGGCTTTCCCTCAGCAGCCTGTTGAAGTACAGTTTGTCGGACAACTCGGCCCGCGCTGGTATGCAGCGATCGATGAACTCGGATCAATTCATAGTCGTCTGTTTCTCTTCTGTCTCCGTAGTCTCCGGCTGACCGCTGTAAGAAGATCCATGCGGGAGATGAAGTCATTCAAGTCAATCACCAGACTGTGGTGGGTTTATTATTGTGTGTGTGTGTGTGTGTGTGTGTGTGTGTGTGTGTGTGTGTGTGTGTGTGTGTGTGTGTGTGTGTGTGCTCCTATATGTTCTAAATATAACTTTTTCTTGTTTATTCATGTTCTATGTGTGTGAGAGTAAAAGAGTGAATCTGAATGTCTTAACGGGATATGGTTAAATGCATGTTAAAGGACCATTCCTTCTTTTTTTAAACTGTATATCCACATTCATAACTGAAGAATTTGGTCTTTAGATGACAAAACTACATTTTTCTCAAATGGTCATAATATATATATGCCTATTTTTTACAGATATTGCAGATGCAAACACATCTCTAAAGCTGCTATAATCAATATCTTTATAATCCAGTCTCACCACTATACTGTAGTGACATTTCTAAGTGGGTTTCAGCTAAATAAAGCTCTAAAAAGTAGGGATATCGCAGTACCAAGTCGATGCCAAAATTCTGAAAACGTAACGGTACTCATTTTTCTACAGTACCATCGGTACCGGGAGGGCTCAAGACTAACGGCATCTAAAATTCGAAAGGACGCAGTAAACTCACTATCGACGCATCAAGGGGACACACCCTACTTTTTCCCCTTATGCTGCATTGTGAACAACAAACCTGTGTTGAAATTGGCAGGACGAGAGCTAGTTAGAATTAAGTTAATGTTAACGAATGTTGCAGTGAGTTCTGTTGTGATACGTTCAAGCTCTATTCAGTAAAATGAGTATTGAACAAAGGTAAAGTCTTAAGTTATCATGATGTGTTCAAATGTAATCTTGAAACATGTCGTTTTTTGGCAAGAAACTTGAATATATATGCTTGTTTGAAGGAGATGTTTTCACAGCAATATAAAATAGTAATAAGAGGGGAAATTATGACCTGGTGAGCTTCCTAACACTAGCTCAAAGTGTTTTTTGTTTTTTTCGAATTGGGTATCAAGAATCATGGAATTTCACTGGTATTAATTGACTACTAAATTTCTGGTGTCGTGACATCCCTACTAAAAACCCATTGTACACTACCTGCTCAGCACTAACTGACAGACAGACACAGTTAGAGACTAGCTGGTGGAGCGTTTAGCAGCTAAAGAGACAGATATTTCCCTCAGGAGTTGGTGGAGAACAACAATAGAGAATAAAGAGAGAGAATATTGGACTGAAATCCATTGGGTGGCTAACAAGTTTGACATATCAACTTAAAAAGCCATAATATGATGGTATTGTGTCACAGCTTTTTTCTGCTGCAAAAATGAATATCATCAGAGAAGATTCATATGAACAGTAGATTTTAAACAGTATAATTTAGTTGTTATCTAGTGTTCCAATGTTTTATGTATCAGGATAAACCCCTTGAGATCTTGTGGGTGTTATCTAGACCTTGCATTATAAGACCTGTCGGTCGAATTTGGAGTTGAAGTTGCAATTATGTGGCTTGAATTGTTTGTGGTAGGGCGACCCATCTGTTTACATCTATACTGCAGATCGTGCCCTTACTTTCACAAGGTGCGAACGCACGCGGCATGCATCGCAATTAGTCTAATCAGATCCTGCAACCTTCTCTGCGCCTCCTCTTGCATTATGATCAGATCTCAGGTCAATTAAGATAAGTGTGTCTGCCTTAATTAGAAAGTATCTCTCTCTCTCTCACAGAGCGCAAACGGTCAAAGAGAAAGAGCCGTGAACAACTAGAAAAAGTTCTGGTGATTTTTATAGTAGCCATTTTTATTGTTGTGGACCGTTTTTGTCCACAAATGTCCTACAAATAAGAAGTGTTGGCATGGTTTTGTGAAAACAGAGGCTAAAAAAGAAGAAGAGGTATATGATAGGATGCATTTGTTTTCAAATTGAGGGCAGGTTACATCACATGAAAGCTCTATAGATAGACTTACCACCTCCACACCCACTTGCCTTGCACAGAAGGCTCAACAAGATCCAATCACGACGTGGACAGGATTCAAACTACAGTATAAATATAATGCTGTGATTGTTATGTTTATTATGCAGATGATGATAACTGGATGCTTCGTCCTCTTCTGTTCTACAGGTGGGCTGGCAGTTACGTAACCTGGTCGGCTCGCTGAGGGCCGATAAAGGCGTCGTGTCCCTGACCCTTAAGAAGCGTCCACAGAGCACGCTCAGCTCCGCCCCTGCTCTGCTGAAGAACATGCGCTGGAAACCCCTCGCTCTGCAGGTGGGACTTACCTTTTTTAGACTTTATTAAAGCGCTGCACCGGCCCACATAACTCCCCACAGCATTCCCACTCCCTGTACGACTGCAGCCAAAGCGTGTAATTAGGTCAGGATACTGTGGCTCAGCGTGGTTTTTGTTTTGCCAGCTGAAACACACTGGAATGAATGGGAAGGGAAAATTGATGGCCCCCCTCCACCCACATTCCCAAAGCGCCCACAATTATGAAATGTATCTCCCCTAATTAACACTGATTATCTACACAATCAGGAGGAAACACAGAGGAAAACAGTCTTTCTCTGCCCTCCATTAGTGTTTTGTTTTTTGTGACCACTTTATCATTTTTGGCTCATTACAACTTTTTGCCAACCCCGTCCACTAAGAATTACTTTTATACTATTAATTAGATTTTAATACACACTGAAGGAAATGTAAAATCTGCTTGTGCCGCACAGATTTTCGTGGGAGGCGGACGCTAGTGCAGGATCCTGAGACAACAAAAGCACTAATTAAAGAAGTAAACATGTCATGTCTCTGCCTAAACTGCACCATAAAGACGTTAATCATATTTTACTTGCTATGAGCAGATAAAGGAGGCAACATTATGTTATGTTAAACATTATATATGAACTTAATTTCTGGGAGACGGTTGTTGTTGTACTCACCAAATTGACATGGCAACATCCTCACAACAAAGTCTGTCTGGGCAAGAAACACGGCTGGTCAGGTTGTAAAACACAACCCGTTTATTAGGAAGTTAAACCAAAAGTGAACGCACCTTGAAATGTCTGGAACAGAAAGTGCAGAATAAAACCGCAGCAGGAAATTGGTCTGTAAACTCTTGATGGATGTTTACAGGGGACAATTTGGGTAATCTAATTTGTCTAACCCCGTCTGACTGACTGTCTGTCTGCTGGTGTTTCTTGCCTCATCCGATTTCTTTTTAATGATGTTGCCACAATCCTAGCAATGTTATTGTTGCACCTAATTGACAGAGAACGCTCCGAGGGTTTACTGGCTGAGGTGGCCAACTGTCACTGTGGTGAATTAACGATTTGAGTGTGTTTACGTACGTAACGAACACTAACCTGGAGAAAACGAATGGTCTTGCTGCTCATGGATTATCTTTATCGTGGAATTGCAAGATTTGTTAGAACTGTTTTCCCCCCCAACATCCAAACAGGTGAAATATGTTGTTTAACTGTGAGAAGTTGTTGCCCCTTACTGGTTTGGAGTGCAACTGCCCCGATACTACTTCATCAAGAAAATGTAATCACCCATATTAGCATTCATGGTCAAAACTACATGAAATGAAATATGCTCAAATCATAGCATGGCAAACTCAAAGTGGGCATGTCTGTTAAGGGGAGACTCGTGGGTACCCATAGAACCCATTTTCATTTACATATCTTGAGGTCAGAGGTCAAGGGACACCTTTGAAAATGGCCATGACCGTTTTTCCTCACCAAAATTTAGCGTAACTTTGCAGCGTTATTTAGCCTCTTTCGCTACAAGCTAGTATGACATGGTTGGTACTAGTTGATTCATTAGATTTTCTAGTTTCATATGGGATAGGAATGAAACTGGAAAGTTTGGTGTATGTACAGTAAGAGCCACTGAAGTGGAAATTTCTGGTTCAGATTATGCGAGAAAACTAATTTTGAGAAAACGGCCTTTAAAGATATGGATTGTAAAAGTTTTCTGAATTGTTCTGTTTAAATATGCAAATGAGGCATTATAAAAATGCCTCATTTAAATTTAGGAGAAATCTACAGACACAAATAGACCAAATAGTAAAATAGACACCTAAAAGTGCATTTTGGATGTTTTCTCTCCACTAGTCTGAATGAAGACATGTTATGGAGACAAAATGTATTGTTGTGTTTTAATGTTTTTGCCTGGGGTGTCTCGCCTTAAAGAAATGATTTATTGTCCTAACCATTTCCTCTTTTGCTTTCTGCAGCCGACCAGAAGCCCAGGCAGCAGTTCAGCTACACCCTCAGGCACACCCACCAAGAGCTCCGCCATCCAGGACCTTTACATCCCCCCTCCGCCCTCTGAGCCTTACACACCCAGGTACAGTGTTTTTCTAAGGAAGTAAATCTGGTGAAAGCAAAGAGGAGCTTTGACTTTGATGCACAAATGTTTGCCGGTTAATAAGCCTCTGCTGTTGCCATAGAGATGAGACAGGAACCTTGCCTGGAGATGAGGCATCTCGTAACCACGGTGGCGTCAGCGTTGCTAAGCGCTCTGAGTCACCAAATTCCTTCCTGGATCAAGAGTCTCACCGGCGAGAAGAGGAGGAGCCCGTGTACTGCACCACACCTACATATGGTACGCTCTTGTGATGAGAAAAAGAGTTCAATCTCTTTCTGCTGCACCGAGACCACTTCAAAAAACAATCATGAGGCTGGGAATCCACCTGCCAGCCCGAGGCAGTCAATAAAAAGTTTTACAAAGTGAGGGAGCTCTATACTTTGTGGGGCTGTACCCAATAGTTTCAAGCTTCATTCATAACGTTGACATTCAAATTCTAAATCAACATTTGGATGCTGCACAGCGTGTTTACTGCATGTCTATTTGTTCCGTTTAAACTCAGTATTTCTGCGCAGTTGCAGATAAAGATCAGGCTACACTAATATTGCTATTATTATTATACAATTTGTAGAATTAGATTCCAGCGGTGGCTGAGTAGGATTGTTTTCGACTTGTGTGAACTCTTCTGAAACTTTTCCAATAACTCCAGAGCGTTGTAAAATCCAAAAGTCAAAATATAGAAAAGATAGAAAAGACACGCGATAATAACACGTTAACGCAAATTTGTTTTAACACAATAACGCAACTTGCGATTTTTAGGTTGTATACTTGCCTCATATGAAACTAGAAAACCTAATGAATCCATTGGTACCAACCATGTCATACTAGCTTGTCGCGAAATAGACTAAATAGTGCTCCAAACTTGCGCTAAATTTTGGAGAGGAAAAACTGGCATGGCAAGTCCCACGAGTCTCCCCTTTACAGACATGCCCACTTTATGATAATCACATGCAGTTTGGGGCAAGTCATAGTCAAGTCAGCACACTGACACTGAGCTGTTGTTGCCTGTTGGGCTGCAGTTTGCCATGTTATGATTTGAGCATATTTTTAATGCTAAATGCAGTACCTGTGAGGGTTTCTGGACAATATCTGCAATTGTTTTGTGTTGTTAATTGATTTCCAATATTAAATATATACATACATTTGCATAAAGCAGCATATTTTCCCACTCCCATATTGATAAGAGTATTAAATACTCGACAAATCTCCCTTTAAAGTACATTTTGAACAGATAAAAAATGTGGGATTAATTTGTGCTTAATTGCATTAAGTATGGACGATCCTGTGATTAATCACGATTAAATATTTTAATTGATTGACAGCCCTAGTTTTTATCTAACAAAATAGTCTGTTTCAATCCATATTTGTTGGCGTTTAGCCTTTCAAAAACAGTATTTTGTCTGTTTTATGTCTGTTTTTTGTTATTTTATTTTATTTTTTTAACAAAGTTTATTTAGACAAAGTCTATCTCATTTAATCTGAGGAATAACGTTTTTCAAATTTAGGTTTTTTTTTATTAAGGGTGATAAAATATGATAAGCTTCATTCGAAAACCTCAATAGAAGCTTTGAATGTAAAAAGAACATTCAGTACAGCCCTAATACGTTACTAACTTTGCAAGAATCCTAAATATCACATATCAGAGTATACTAACTCTAAGGAGAATAATAAGTTTTGTAATCGTGTGTACTTGTAGGCAGGCTGAGGCCCATCTCCATGCCTGTGGAGTGTAACTGGGTGGGCGACTATGAGGATCCAGCCAAGCTTAACAGAGAAAGCCGCAGAGGTGAGTGCCGGCGTGTTGAGTGCATATGTGTGTGTGTGCACCTCCTGAAGAGCCTGTTAGATTCAGTTAAATGTTCCCGTCTCTCTGTATTACGAAGAGATCAGTGTGTGTATGTGTATGTGTTGGGAGATCAATGCGCCTCCATCCCTTTCCTCTAATTCTCCCTGTGATTAGCATCACAGAGAAACAGAATAAGTGGATGAGAAAGGAAGGAGGGGAAAAAAGGAAAGGTAGACAGTTGGTACAAAGGCAGAGAAAATGAAAGGGAGGAAGAATAAAAGAGTGAGGAAGAGAGACGGGAGGAGGAGGAGGAGGAGAGAGAAACAGCAACAAAAAACAGAGACTATTCTCCCTGACCTCCACCTGAATCACTCACGCAGTTGCCATGGCGACGCTGACAGCAGCTCTTCTCGGTGTCTCACTTTCCTCTGGCCGCTGCCTAGCAACCAGGGGAGGACAGGGTGGGAACCGTGAGGAGAGAGGAGAGAGGTAGTTAGACCTGAGTTTCTTTCCCCGGTGGGAACGGTGAAGAGGAAGTTAGGAAAAAAAAAAAGATGGAAGACACTTACAGACAGTGAACCAGAAGAAATTCAATAAACACTTAAGTCATACAGATTCACTCACACATGCATGGACTTGTTCTCTCACAGCAGCGTCATTATCCCCGACACTATAACACATGGTGGGAAATATGGATCCATCAGTCCACCTAACAAATCTCAAAAAATAATGCTGTCCTCAACATTGGTCGTTCAAACAAGCAATGATCTTCTGGCGAGCAATATTTTGTGGTCAAAAGCGCAGCAAAACCTGTGTATTCAACGTATCCTCATACAACGGCTCATATGACATCTTACAAAAAGTTATTCCTCCTTTTTTGTGCATTTTCCTACAAATGTCCAGCAACACGTGTCAATTTGAACTCATTACATGCATACAGTCTTTTCAAAATAAACTTCCGTCTTCACAGGAAACTACTTGGTTAGGTTTAGGCAACAAAACTACTTAGTTAGGTTTAGGAAAAGATCGACTTGGTTAGTTTTAAGTAGCAAAACTACTGAGTTAGGTTTAGGCCTGTGCATCCTTGTGAGCGTGATAAAAACAAAACGGTGATCCACTCGTAAAACATTGCTCCATAGTGCTCACTAGTGGTGAAAAACTCCACTGGGTGCCTTTAATGAAGTGAAGTCATACAGCCTCAGGACAAGCGGGATAAACGTCTTAACGTTTGTGTCTACTCTTTTGAGATCGGGTTGGGCTTAAAAGTGTCCTTGGCTCCTGTTTCCAACCAAAGATTGGTTTTAATTAACCATAACCATAACCATAACCGTAACTCAATAGTTTTAGTTGCCTAAATACAAACAAAAACACTGTGGAGGTGGTGGAGCAGCTCATATGAATTTTGTAACGGTTGTATGCGTGGATTTGGGGGGGCATCGACAAATTAATATTATTATTTTTTTTTTTCCAGAAACAATAGACTTGTTGCACATTTTACCGCTGAATTAAAAAACTAAAGGGCAAAAGTAGAGTAGCTCTATAATGATGCTTTGATTAAAGGTCGAAATCTGAATTTTGTTTTTATCTTTAACACTACTGACTTAATTTTAATGAATCTTTGAGCGATGTGACCTTTTGGCACTGCGTTTTAGTCATATATTTTTAATGTAGTCTCTAATTAACCCACTGAGACAGGCAGCACAGAATATAAAACAGAAGATCAATACCATAAGATACTGTTAAAAAAATTTAAGAACTATTCTAGTTAAAGTTAAACGTAAATGCTTTAAATCACTCCTGATGCAGGTTTGTATGTGAATATAATATTGAACATTCAGTTATGGTGTGCTGATTTGATTGGATTATTTCACAGAAGCGACACTGATGCGTTACGTGGGGTTGTCCGGCGTGGACGAGAGGACCGGCTGTGAAGACTACTCCTCCCACACGGCTCGTCCGGGCAAACGGACCAACGACACGGCCAAACGCGCCAAGAGGCGGAGCCACCACAGCCAAAGCCCCTCCCACTACGTCCTCCAGACAAATCAGAGAGATTCTCCACCGAGAGACCCGGCCTCCATTTACCACGTAAGTCGTAACGTTTATGTTTTATTTACATCAGAAAGACCCAAGGACTTTTTGTACGGATTAAACTAACAAGATTGAACGTATTAATTAGTAAGCTTTAGTGGTGCTGGTAGGGTGCTTCACGCTAAACTAAGCCCAGCACTTGAAGGGTGAAAACTACAGCTCATTCTCCCTTAAATAGTAGCTTCAAGATTGCATTATGTAGTTGCATAATGTGGATCAAACAAGGTTATGAAACTCCTCTGACTTCCCCCTCAGTTGCCTCCTCAAATTAAAAACTAGTTAAGTGAGGTAACACTGCTTCCTCTCTGATTTGTTTTGATGCAGCCGCGACTCACAGACTCAAGAAAAAACATTTGAGCTTTTACGCCTGATGGGAAAGTGCTGTAGTAAAAAGTCTGAGCGAATGCTGACTTGTTATTACTCCCTTGTCACTTCCATGACATCTGTCCGCCCTGCCTGTCCGTCTGAGCTTGGCGCTCTCATGTCCAGACAGTCCGTTTGGCCGGCGGTGACCTTATACGTCTTGACAGCATCTCTTTGGAAAATTAAATGTGTTTCCATGTGCGTGTGTGTTTACAGTGTGCATGGACGCTGCGATGGCAGATGGCGTGTCAGTGGGAGTGGGCGGGCCCATGTCATCTGTCTTGCTGAGCGTGGGGCTGTGAATGGCCGAGCTCCAGGCTCTGACATGTGTAATATTGTGACATCAGAGCTGATCTGAGTGCTCCATCTGACCCGTCGGGAGAGGTCACATCTCAGATAGGAGATCCAGAGCTGAATGTTATAGATCAGAGATTTTGCAGAGGAGTTGAAGGGACAGGTGCGTCAAAACAACTCCTTCTTAGAGTCAAAATTAACACACAGACATGAAACATATATTCTTATATTCAGTGTGATTTACATTTTCCGAGCATATCATTATCACTGATGTTCGGCACAAATAAACGTCCATAAACCAGCTTAGAAATCATAGAAAAAGAACGCCCCTTATAACTGCAGAACTTGCCTGAGAATCATCACGTTTTAACGTTTTCTTCAGTATCAAAGTAATCCAATGATACTTGACTGTACATCCATGTGTACATTGCAAACAGGAACTGCTAATGGCTAATTCGGCATACTTTTAATGCGTTATATATGGCATTAAGGGTGCCAGTTTACCAATATGTGAACAAATACAGGCTAAGAAAACGTAGCCCATAGCTACTTATCTTCAGCGTGACTTATAATTTCCGAGCATACCATTATCTCCGATGTCTGTCATGAATAAACTTCCATAAACCTGCTTAGAAATCATAGAAAAAGAGATGTGGTGAGATAATGGTGTCAGTTTACCAAAATGTGACCAACTACAGGCTAAATAAACGTAGCCCATAGCTACCGGGCCTACAGACCTTGAAAACCCCTCTTTTAGCTGTTTGTCCTTCGTGTTTTTGCTTACTGAAATTTTCCGTTTAATCCCACGAGGCCCCTGAGCTCTGCTTTCTCTCATTCGCTCCATCACCTGGATGTCCTATTGTGCCGCCACCCCTCCCTTCCTGTCCCTTTGTTCTATGTTTAGAGGTGTGAGAGTCCTCCACCACGAGGTTGAGTGCATGTCTCTGCGAGAAAGAGATAATGAGGGAAAGTGTCTTCTGCCTCCTCTTTCTCGTCCTCTGCTCGCTAAGATCTGTCATCTTTTATATCCCAGGATTCTTTGCAGTAAACAAAGGCCACTGATTCATCCTGACAGCCTGCTCTCTCCCCATCTCACCCTCCCTCTTCTTGTCGTCTTTCCAACCCGCTCTCAGACATACCAACAGTCCTCCTCTCTGCAGTCAAAGAACAGGAAGAAGAATAAAGGTAAGCAGAGAGGCCACCTGTTCGGCTTATTTTCTATCCGTCACAGTCCAACACTTGCTACTCATTCACTCTTTCAGGGACGCCGAGCTAATGGACAAAACTGTAGGAGTAGCTGCTGCTTCAGTTGAACTAATTATCTTAGTAACACTTTATGTTACGGGTCTGTATTTTGGTAATAACTTCCTAGAAAGTTTCAAGAAAAAAAAACATGTATTTCAGTACTAATTATAGGCTAGAGACTTTAATGGGATGAATTGTGTTTATAAGCAGAACCAGAAGAATTTCCATTAAATAACAGGCTCCATATTAACCCAAATAAATACCCATTCATTACTCTTTTATTAATGGCAATTCTCCATTGTGTGCTCGCCTGTAGACAAATTTCCCATCTCGACATAATTTAAGACATTAAAATATTCTGCCTTGCATGATAATTTGACTGTGATACATTTAGTCCAGACTCTATTAATATGCAAATATTGCTCATTTCATCACTGCAGAATAACAAGAAGTCTCCTACTTCAATGAAAAGTCAATTTTGAACCACTTTAATATTTTTGCATGTGACGCTGACCTGCTGCAGCCTCACTAAAAGACTCATGGTAGCCACTAATTCAACATTACTCTTGAAGTGAACACAGTGTACCAAAACTCGTTGTTCTTTCCAGGAACAGTCCCATGAATTCACAGTTACATAATATTGCAATTAATCATGATTGTTTCATTACCCACGAAGCTACTCTACCTTCCTTTTATTCCCAGTGTCAGTCTATGTCATGGCTGACAATGGAGTGAATGTTTACTTGTACTTGATCATTTAGTTTGACATTTATTGTCAGGATAAGGCCTGCAACTAATGATTATTATCTATTATTCGTGTTGTTTTTATGCCTCCGAGCCGGCGACAGCTGTGTCTGGAGGCATTATGTTTTCACATTATGTTTTCAGGTTGTCCCTCCGTCCTACTCATTCTTGTGAACGTGATATCTCAGGAACACCTGGAGTGAATTTCTTCAAATTTGGCACAAACATCCACTTGGTGGTCAAAGAAGAACTGATAGGATTTTGGTGGTCAAAGGTCAAAGGTCACTGTGATCTCCGAAAAAACATGTTTTTGCCCAAAACTCAAGAATTCATATGCTAATTATGACAATTTCATTAAAGGATACGATGATTTAGTGATGACATTTTGGACAGACATGGATGTAAACTGCAACTTGACTGGTTGGCGGAGGCGTACAACCGCGAGGCGATAACTGTAGTTTGATTAATTGATTTGTCATTTTAATCTATCAGATGGGCCACAAAAGTGACAAATGGCCACGGCAATTTCTCAAAGCTCAAGGTGACCAACCAACCGTCCGAAGGCTAAAAACATCAATTTACAGTAATATAAAACAGAGAAAAGTAGCACATCTTCACATTTGAAAAGCTGGAACCAGCTAATATTTGAGTTTTTTTGCTGTAAATGTTTGATTGTTTATCAAAACTGTTGTTAATTCATTTTCTGTCTAAAGACTATTTGTTTAATTGACCAGTCGTTCCAGCAGTATTGCAGTCATATTAGTGCTTTTAGTACATTCTGTTTTGGTCATTACGCACAGGGGAACGGATGCAGGTTGGCAACGTAATCAATCATAACCTCTTGTTTAATTAATCTTGTGAGGTATAAATAAAATCTTCACTGACTGCAGCGATCTATATATCCCACCAGATGGGAATTTACACCTCTGGAGTTGTGAAATTATGAACTTCTTCCACGACAGAATCATTTGATAGTCAGGAAAAAAAAAGTGTTTCTCACGTTTTTGGTGCAGAGACCAAATCGCTGTATTTGCATTTTAACACATCATTTGCAGACAGGACTGCAGGCGAGGCAGCTCTCCATCTGTTTGCTACGAACTGTACTTAGTCATTCAGCATCTCTTTATGTTACTGTACAGATGCAAACTACATCATTTCTTTGTGGAGCATTTAAAGTGTAATATGTAGTATTTCTACACATGCATACAGAGAAAGTTTGTTTTATTTATTCAAACAAATGAGACCATAGTTGAGATGATTGGTACATTTAATCTCATTTTTAAGTGTTTATCAAAATGGTAAAGCCCGTAAGTCCCTCCGCTTCCTGTTGTTGAGATGACTTTACTCCCTATCTGTCCTCTCTCCAACTCCCTGCTACCAGTTTCTTTGCCTCTTTGACCCAAGCTTTTCTCTTTCCTTTCACCACACTAACAAGGATCAACATGTTGGATCTTCACTCGTTTCACCATCTGCCGTCGTGAGAAGCTCAGAAAGCTTTAGCTCCATCTGCACTATTTTTCCGGGGCGACAGCTTTGTTTGTTTACTTTTGTTTGTTTGAAAATGGATGTGACGGCAATGATTTATAGATTGTTTTAAATGCTCTGAGTAACAGCCTTATCAAACATTTAATGGAATATTAGTCACTCCTTTATGTCCATGGCTGAGGCAATCTTCTTTTTTGAGTCTCTCCTAAAAGCAGAAATTAAATTGGTGATGGTATCAGGCCTTTAATGTGGAGCTGCTGCACAGAAAAATTGAAAATAAAAGTTACTTTAGTACATTTCCAGGATGTAAAGTTTCCTCTATATCAGAGAATATAACTTATTAATTATCTGCAGTGTCTCTCTAGACTTCAAAACCTTTTTCACACTACGTGTTTGAGCTCCTAGTTTCCTTGTGTGGAAGAGAGTTGTTTCCTTTAGAGATTTACTCTACGCTGCACTTTCCTCTGCCGCAGAAATAAATGGAATATTGAATTGCATTCCTCCCTTCAAAGTCGTAAGACGTTTGATACAGCACAATAAAAGTTTCTCGGCGACCCCCTCGACTGGGAGCCAAGTTTCCCCGGTAATCTCTAATGAGGGAGCCTGTTGTGAAAAATGTTTCAGGTCCTTTCATGCCAGAAGCAAAAAGGCAATTTTTATTAAACACCTCTTACCTTACCGCAGTGCAGCAGCGTTCCGTCAAGTCCAGGGACTCGACTGTTGCCAAGAGTTAGTGCGACGTTAGGATGTGGCAATGCTTTTATTCACACTACTGTGAAAGAAGAATTTACAAGCACCTGTTTTTTTTTTTTGCTTTCAACTCTTTCAGTTTTCTGCTTTTATTTTCCTCCGTGTTGTTCCAGGACGAAGTTTGGCCTCCCTGAGTCGGAGGCGTGTTTCCTGCAAGGCGCTGGGAAGAGGAGACTGCGAGGGCTGGCTGTGGAGAAAGAGGGATGCAAAGGGTTACTTCTCTCAGAAATGGAAGAAGTACTGGTTTGTTCTGAAGGACAACTGCCTGTACTGGTACATCAATGAGGAGGTAAGTCCTTTCCCAGCCTCTTATCTTAAATTCTATTGATGCTAAAATAGATTTCCAGTGTCCGTTTACCAAAAAGCATAACATAATTCATTGTGTTTAAGATCTGAAACAAAGAGGCAATGATGAAATCTGTCATAATCTGCGCTAGCTGTAACTTAATAGGAGCTATGCAAGTTTTTGAAATAGTTATGTCGGCGCTGTGTGACAAAGACAAAAGGGAGAC
Organism: Sebastiscus tertius; assembly: GCA_916701665.1. Lineage (NCBI taxonomy): Eukaryota > Metazoa > Chordata > Actinopteri > Perciformes > Sebastidae > Sebastiscus > Sebastiscus tertius. The sequence continues at coordinate 40,253 of CAKAOH010022692.1, read as the reverse complement.
ACGCTGTGCAGACTTTACCCTGAAGTCAAGCTGCTTCGCTCGAATATTACAGCTGAAGGATAAATCAGGATGATTTTGTCTTGGAGTGCTAGTAGGCAAAATATATTTCAGCTTGCATTTTTGTGAAGTCTAAATTCTCTCAAGTCTTTGAAATGTTTCAAAGTCAAACTTGGATTTTCTAGCCACGCTAGAGGCGAAGGTCTGGGATCACTTCGGTTCAGAGTGAGATATCTCCGCAACTATTAAATGGATCGCCATAAAATCTGTTACAAATATCCAAGATGCCCACAGGATGAATCCTTTGGTGATCCCCTGACTTTTTATTATTATAATTTGTGATTATTAGTGAGTTTATGTCAACTTTTTCCAACACTTCAGTTTATGGGAAACATGCCAGATTGAAATAAACCACAATTTCCCTTTTACCATTGTCCTTTAATGAGGAACCATTAGCTTAATAGCTCTCTTTGTCTTGATATCTTTCATTTCTCCTCCGGTTCAGGATGAGAAGGCCGAGGGTTTCGTCAGTCTTCCAGAGTTTAAGATCGACCGGGCCAGTGAATGTCGCAAGAAGTAGTAAGTGCACGACGAAAACGGTCTATTGCATATTCATGTGTTTATACTATACTATATGTATGGATGCTTTCCTGCAGAAATAACTCCCTCTTCCCCCTCCCCATGTCTCTTCAGTGCTTTCAAAGCATGTCACCCCAAGGTCAAGAGTTTCTACTTCGCAGCAGATGGAGTGGATGACATGAACAGGTAAAGCAGCGTGTGCTGAACACGGATGAAGGTTATATAGAAGGGCAAACGCGCCGCCGGGTGGCAAGAGTGCAGCTTCCTGTTTTTCTTTTTGATGATGAAAAGAAGGGCCTGTTTTTATTCGGGCAGTGATGTGTATGCAAAACATAATTTGCAAGATATATTTCCATAGAGGCTGCAGTTTCGACCTGTGCAGAGGCTCTCCAAACTGTGCTGTAATTTACATAATTATCTCTTTAGGACGGAAAGGATTCAGTTAAAACATGTGAAATAGGTAATTTAACTTGTTTTAATTGAGTTTCAAAGTGAAAATAATAAAATAATAGGTAATAGAATTGCAGTACAAGAAAAACTATATTTGTTACTGTTTTTTGAGAGAAATATGTCTTTAAGACTTTTCTAAATTACTTATTAAGGAATATTTATGGAAACAGCTAGTCTGGCTGTAAAACCACAATTTGTCGTTTTTACACTGTGGCTTTTGTAGGGTTTAAACAAACAAGATTTAACGTGTTAAATAGTGAGCTACAACGGTGTATTAAGGCCATCGTAGGTAAAAAATAAAAATGTAAAAATACAGGGAAGGGGGATAATATTCAGAGAAACAGCTTGGGTTGCTTGGAAAAAAAATCCTGACAATGACTGATACATTTGAGTTGAGGCCATCTGTGACTACACACAGACACAAAATCAAGCATTTTTACTTTATCAATTTAGAGATATGCAATGTCTCTTAATAGCACCTCAAGTATTCAGAATCTCAGAGTTTTTCTCACAAATGTATGACTTTATGATCTCAGAGAATATTCAAGTTTTTCTTGTAAAAATGTGTTTTTTTTTCTCGTAAATTTACCACTTTAATTCCAGAGAATACTTAATTTTTTTCTTGTAAAATAGATTTTTTTCCCGCAAATGTACGACTTTATAATCTCAGAGAATATTTAATTTTTTTCTTGTAAAATTGATTTTTTTTTCTTGCAAATTTCAATTTTATAATCTCAGAGAATATTCAAGCTTTTTCTTGTAAATTTACCACTTTAATCTCGGAAATTCTGAGTTTTTCTTTGAATATTAGCCCCCTCACCTCGCTCCATATATATATATATATTTACGCTGTTGTAGCACTAAAGGTGCTGGTAGACAGATTTTGTTACCTTTGCACAGAGCAGTGTTAGCTGTTTCCTCCGGTTTCCAGTCTTTACGCTAAGCTAAGCGAAGTTAGTCGTCTCCTTGCTTGACAGATATGAGTGCTATCAATCTTCTCATCTAACTCGCGGCAAGAAAGCAAATCAGTTAATTTCCCAAAATGTCCAACTGTTTCTTTTAAACAGATGTTTTTTGTGATATTGTAAGATAAACGTGATTCACTGTAGCTGTGTGTTCCTCCCTTCTGTTAGATGGCTGAGTCGTCTCAACATGGCCGCTGTGGGCTACGCCGAGCGAGAGAGGATACGCCAGGAGCAGGGTGAGGGTTCCTTCAGCAGATGGTTGCTGAAAGATAGTGTCTTTAAGTACTCAAATACTCCTGTTCCTTATGTACTTGTACTTGTATAGTAGAGAGAGAGAGAGATGGAGTTTCTGAGTGTCTGTGTGTGGGTTTCCTGCAGATTACTGGAGTGAGAGTGATCATGAGGATGACACCACCTCCAGCCCCAAACAGGACAGTCCCCCACCTCCATATGATACCTACCCACGGCCTCCATCGGTGAGTCACACACACACACACACACACACACACACACACACACACACACACACACGACTGTATTACACACTCAAATAAAGTACATGCTGTACTTGAAGGCAATAATCACGCTCAGTGCTCCTCCGCAGTCCATTTTAGCCATTAAAGTTATTGCCAATTTAGCCTACAGGGAGTGGTGGGGCTAAATTTGATATAATTGATGCTATAATTTGCCCTCGCGCCGCTTTGCTCCACATTAAATGTCTTGTATTTTTTAGCCTTGGATTAAATGAAAAGCTAAAGCAACAGCAGCTATTACAGCACACTTTTATTTCAAACAATCAGACACACAGGGAAGATAACAATATTTGAAAATCCTTGTAATAAAGAGGCTTTGGTCTGTTCTACAAACACTCATTTCCTCTCAAGTCCAAACACTCACTGCTTCTTCTTTGTCTTTCTGTCTTTTACTTTCTCACTCGAACACTTATTCAATCATCACCCTGCCTCTTCGCCAGATGAAATCCTTTTCTCAAGTGTGATATTACAATCGAATGAATGAGACCCGGCGATCAATTGGCGTCTGCCACATTTTCACTCTGTCACCTCTTGTCTGCCAGATGAGTGCCTACTTGGAAGGCCGGACTCGACTGTCTTCCACGGAGACGTCTCGCTCCCGCTCCTCCCAGGAGGACTTCCTCTGCGGCGACCCACCCGCGGTGGCCGCGGAGCCGCAGTACCATCCCGGTCCTCTCGGGGGAGGCACCACGCACAGCGGGAGGAAACCAGGGGGCAGCAACAGCAGCGACGTGCAGTACAGATGTGACACTGTAGAGGTGCGTGTTATATCTCAACAACTCATGTTGCTCTAAATATTCATGGTGCCCAGACAATTAACAGTAATATGTTGTATGTCCGCCTTTTCCTTTCCTGTAGCGCCACCCTCAGGCCAAAATGTAGCTGCCTTACATTCATGTTCCCCAGAGAATGAACCCTCCTTATTTTGGATTAGATGAAATGTAAATTGTTAGCCCCATTGCTAGCCTAGTCTATGACGTTAAAGTGTCAGGGACAAATTCACAAAGAACGGATTGCGGCCGCTGAGAGCACCATGATTTGTGCATCATTTGCAACCGCTGTCTGCCCCGTCTCAAGGTCCGATTCACTAAAGATATTGCGCTAATGATATTACAGCGCAAACACGCCCATAAAGTTTTGCAGCTAAGTGCAATTTACCCTTTTTTTGCATCTGATTGCAGTTATCCATGTGGCAAAGTATAAATGTGCTTGAGGGGGGAGAGTCAGGGACTCAACGTGCAACGACACACTGAGTGGATTTTTTATTTTTTTTTATTTTTATAGACCAGCCTCGGTTTGGATACGGGCTCATTTAACTCCTGTCATTGTGCCCATATACGCCTCTGCACCCACCGCATAGCACACATATGCTGGAGGGTGAAATAATACATCATTAATGAGAAACATATTAATTCCGTTCTCTTATTTTAAGAAGTGTTTGAGACATTTGAGGCATTTGTTTTTAGATTATCAAATACCTGCTTATTTAAATCTTGTTTTTTATGTCTCATGTATTTTCAAAAATGACATGTAGGGGAGCTTTATTCATTCCTGATACAGCTGTTATTGCATCCTGTCACTGCTTCCGAAAATAAATGAATTAGAGCGAACGCTCCTTATAAATGCACTTCAGTTCCCACCAACTCTCTGAAGATGCTATGAATTTCAGTGTAACTGCGTGCGGCTTTCAGCGCTGATCTTTGTGAAGTGGACTGTTTTTTCAATGAGGCTCCTTTGCATAGAAAGCTAAATGTATGCATATTATCTAATTTAAATATATTGGCAGTGCAGTTAGGGGTCCATTTCACCCTTTGCGGGTGCTTTGAGAACGACACAGATTCTTTTTGTCATATTGATGCCGGTTTAGCGTCCGCAAAAGCTGCACAATCCTTTTGTGAATTTGCCTCTCAGTATGTTTTTCCAGGACTTTTTTATTCAGGAATATTTCATTTATTTATGATTCTTTAAATTCACCAGATCCAGAGAGAGAAAGGAGTTTTTAAAATACATACAAATTATACACAAATATGCAGGTTTTTTTTATTTGTTTTTCATGGGAAGTGGAGTGAAGCAGCCACATCAGAATAATATCAGTTATATCAAATATATTTTTTTTACTACTAATAAGCGGTTGTGAATGAGATATGAGCCCTCTTCCTGTGGATTGTTGTTTTTTGGGATCCCCGTTAGTTACTCTTCTTGGGGTCCATATTCAAATAAAATACATAGTTAATGATGTTTGCAGTTACGTACAGTAAACAATAAAGTTATAGAAGAAGAGTTATACCATGATCAACTGAAGACACATGGGTGATTTTTGCTCTTTTAATTCTAACCTCTGGTCATTAGGAAAACTAAAGTCATCATGAATATCATTACTGACAGATACTTGTTTGTCTCCGTTCCCGTTCCCTGTAGTACCGGTCCAGTCCTGCGGGGGGCAGCAGTGAGACGGGGTCTCCGGGCCGCTCGTCCTCATCTCAGAGACGTTCCTGGCAGGACCTGATTGAGACGCCGCTGACTGAGGCTGGACTGCACTACCTACAAACTGGACCACTAGGTAACACACGAATACACCTGATGCTTCATGGATCCAACCAGCTGATGACCATTTCCTTTTTATATAAAACGATTGAATTGATACTATTATAGGGTGACAGAGTTTCATAATTTCATTCAGGTCACAGAGCCAAATATCAGATTTTCCAAAAACTAAATACTGTGTGCACTTTTACTGCCGTTCTGAAAGTGTTTCTAGAATCCTCAAAGACTCCTATAACCATCTGGAGGACAAAATGTTCTCTCCGCTACACGATAAAAAAAGATTTTTAAGTAATATCCTAAGTTTCCAAGTTTCCAAAGAGGATACGTGTAAAACAGCAAGCTACACATACTAATAACATGTTGATATGTGACACTGACAAATGTATTGCACAGGTTTGTCGTACGTTTGCAGTTGGTGTGATTGATGGTCTTCTTCCAAAGAGGTCATCACTCCGTAGAGAATTTAGCTGACACAAGATATAGTTAAATGTTTAAAAATGTTTTGTTAGTAATAAAGTAACAAAGTTTTTTTTGTATAACTCTGCACCAAATATTGATTTTTTTTATTTAAAATTTTGATTTGAGGATAAACCGTTAGAGACGCACCATTTAATTTTCAAAACACAAAAATATGGAAATTAACACAAACAATACATAAATAATAGTAATGATAATATAATAATAATATAATATAATAATGTGTTTATTTAGTATAATACATTTCATAGAACGCGATAAAGATTAATACAAAAAAACATAAAACTAGCCATTTTTTACTAGGCAAAATTTAGCGCAAGTTTGGAGCCTTCTTCGTGACTAGCTAGTATGACACGGTTTTCTATGATGCCAGTTTCTTCACTCTAGTTTTAAAACTGAGCCGCTACAACCTCAAAATTGCAAGTTGTGTTAATGTGTTAAAGAAATTAGTGGCGTTAAAAACTATTTGCGGTAACGTGTAATTATCACGTTAACATTGACAGCCTTAATAAAAACAATAAAAAACAATCAATGAAACAGATGTTAAAAAAACACAAAATTACAAACACTAGACAGCACAAAGTGACACAAATGCCAGTTTAAATAAGTGAGCCATTAGCTGTTAATAAATCAAACAAATGACACAAAGCAGTCAACACAGTAATATCAACAAGGAGAGAACAATCCCAAAGCACACACACTACATCTCTGTTTCAAGTGTTGTCTGCCCAAAATGATCAAGAAATAAGACAAATGAACACTGCCAGACTGTCAGTAGAAATAGTTGTTGAATATTGAATATTTTTAGTTGTTTATTTTGGATTGAACAGAGCGCAGTAAATGTAAACTGTTTGTCATTCGTCGTCTTTGCGTTACAGAGGACGCCGTCTTTGCCGAGCCCGGTCCCGGCGGAGGGAGTATGATGATGGCCGGAGCCGTTTACACTCTCCCTGCACAGAGGAATGTCCCGTTGCCCATGGCGATGCAGAGGCTGATTCCTATGGCAACCCAGGGAGGGAAACCCCGCAGCTTCACACTGCCACGAGACAGCAACCTACACACTCTGCTCGCGCCCCCTGCGAAAGAAGAACAGCAAACACACAACGGTGAGTTTAATCAGGAACATTTATGTACTGTGAAAACACGTGGACTCAGACGAGAGGAGAGACGTGTATAGCTCGGCCGGACAGACGTCAGGCGAGAGCGGAAAAATGTGTCTCACATTGAATGACAGCCACCAGAGACGGAATAAAAGATTATTTTAAGGTGAAGACGTTGACGTCAGTGTATGTGCCAGAAATAAAAACGCTCTCAGGCAGACACATTTCCATTTAAATCACTATTGAGTAGGGTAACACACACTCCAGTAATACACTCATCTAATGAGGCTAATGAGACAATGGAGCACTGGTTGCCAAGGTGAGCCCTGCGGCGTACAGAAAGAAAAGTGCCAAACTAAAATAGTAAACAATGAATTGTGAATTCTCATTTAATCAGCCAAGCGGAGGAAATCAAACCGCCAAAGTGGAGAGGACATCCCTGAGGCTGAAGGGAAAGAGAGAAGACTTTGCCGTCATTAATAATACAAGTCATTATAGTAGACGTGTTGAGGTGTGTGCTGCTGTCCTCCAGTGGTTGCTCTGAGCCATAACTCAGTCTAATCAGATTGACAGCTCTTTAGCTTCAAATCATGTGACGCCAGTGAATGGAAGAGCGAAGGAGGGTTTAAATCGTCACTCTGTGTGATTGGGTGTTTCTCTCTGAAGGCGGCAGCGAGGGTGCATCCCTGGGCGACCTGTTTCGTGCGTGCGAGCAGGGCGGGGTGTGTCCCCTGGGTCGCGGGTCGGACAAAGGCCAATCGGAATGCAGGCAGTCGTTCCTCCGACGGGCCGCCGACCCTCAGCTCAACGATCGTCTGCACCGCCTCCGCATCCTGACCTCCACGCTGAAGGTTGGTTCGCATACAAAGACACATGTGTAGGGACTATATAGGCATAAACGTGCACTCATACAATCACACATATACATGGATATCATGCACACATAAAAAAGCTGGAACATCAAGATACGAATTAAATTGTTAGTCCTTTTTTGAGGCGTTATATTATTATTTTTTAATTTCAAATAAACATTTTTTTCAAGTAAGATTTGTTTTATATTAAAGTTCTAATCCTTAAGATTTCCATCCTGGTTGGTTTGGTGACACACGCTACTGGTGGTATCAACAACTGAGGTTTATCACTTGCAGCAACAGGCTGTTCTCATACACCGTTCATAGCTATATCTACAAAAAATAATACACTGTAATTTGCATATAACCCACAAAATCAATTTATATGTAATCCACATAATCGTGAACCAGGAAGTATAAAGAGCGACGACACAAACACCAGACTTTCGCCCAGGACACGGCGTCCGTGTCCCGTGTGAAGCCAGAAGTCAACGTTGATTTATTTGTAAGTTACGTACTTAAGCTACGCCACTTCTGCAGTTATTTTAACCCCAAACTACGATATTTTCCTAAACCATAACCAAGTTGTTTCCTGTGAAGACTGAAGTTTATTTTGAATGTAACAAGCGGAAATTGACACGTGTCGCTGGACATTCGTAGGAAAACGTGAAGAATATTTTTTTGTAAGATATCATACGAACCGTTGTGTGAGGATACGTTGAACAGAAGAGCATTCGGTGTCTGTTTACAGTGCAGCCAAACAAACTCCAAAATTGGTTGTCACTGTTATCTGATTTCATGCTGCACACGGTGCGAGTAGATTTCCACACAACAGCAGGGCACGCTATTCTTGTTCAGTTACCTCCTGCAATACTTAAAACTGATCTGCTGTTGAAAAATGCTGAAAATGACCGTTGTCTTGTTTGTCTTGTCAGACTCCTCTGGTTGCAAAAAGAAGTCTGATTGTATAGAAGTCTATGAGGTTTTCATCTTACAACTTTAACCCTTTAATGGTGTGTTTTCAGTTCATGAAAGTTAATTTTAGCATTTTGATCATCTAAAGCATTTGGTTGTACTTAGCTCCACCCTCTCGTGTCACTTCTGGTTGCAAAAAGGCAGCACTCAAGGCTTTTAAAACAGCAGTCCACAAACCAATGGGTGACGTCACAGTGACTACGACCCTTCGTATATACAATCTATGGTTTCGACATTGAGTTTCCTGCGAGTGATACACAAAACAAAAAAGTCAGGCTGTGTTTCACCAGTTGAAAACTTTTAATGTGAACGCTGCATCGTTTCCTGTGAATCTCTTCTGTGTGTGAAGGCATTACTGAACATAAAAAAATATTCAATAGTTAAATAGGGGTCTATTTCATGAAGATCTTAAGGATTTTAACTTTAAATTGCAATATACCTCATATCTCACTCATATCTGATATCCCAATGTTCTGCTGCAATCCTTGCAGAAGAAAAATGATGCAATAATCCCCCGTTCTTTGTTCACAAGCCGTTCTTTCACCCCTTCAGTTGTGAAGTTTTCTTTTGAATGCTTTAGTTTGTGTGAGGTTGGCGTTTTTCTGACACAACTCACAACTTGAATCTCGTCATTTTCTGATGAAAATCTATTTGTTTTTGTTATCCAGTGTGAACTGAAAGAATTACCTTTGTCATAGTGTGTTTTTCTTGGCCTATATTCACACACAGATGCACCTAAGCTCATTTAATGGGAGCAGGGTGAAGTGAAACCTTTTATTTTGTAGAGGGACACTTCAATGTGCATTTTTAGCTGTAACACACCCTGATTTTCTGACCCTGATGTACACATGTGCACACATATATACACACTGTCTCTGTCTTGTTAGTTCCAGTGATGTCATCTGTCTCAGTCTGTCTCCTCGGTTTGGTTTGAGAGCTTTGTCGAGCAGCCATCTGTGGCTTTATGCTATATGAGCAGCGGTTCTGTCTCTGGGCTGGGTGCCTGTGTTGTGGCTGTTTTCTTTTTTGTCTCTACAGAGAGTCTGTATCTTTGTTGCTTCTTGCGTGTACGTGGGCGGGAATGGTTGGCGAGGGTGTGTGGGGAGGAGGGGGGGTTCTTTGTCGCTTGTGCGTGTAGCTACAGTAGTTTTATTTGCGAGGAGTCTGTGGCTTTGGCTGCACGTGTCTGCTGGTTGCAGGTTGGGTGGAGGAGGCTTACATGTTTGTTCCCTGTCTGGCGTCTCTTAAAGGAATACACCAAGTTGTTTTAAGGGGGGAGTTTGGATGAAACGTACCGTGATGTCAAATAATGAGAGCTTACAGTAGACGCCAACGTCGTCCATGTGACCCTGGTGGGTATCGGGTTGTGTCTGTGTGTTCAGGCAGCAGCGGCTTATCCGCAGTGGTTGCTGTGGAAACAACAAAGGCGTATTTTCTCTGTATATCTTTTATGTTTCAAAATTGAACCGAAACGAGCTTCAATCAGTGGTGGTGGAATGGAAGTACATTCACTCAAGTACATAAACTCAAGTACTGCACTTAAGTTCTGATTTAAGGTACTTCTACTTTACCTTTAAGTCTTTTCTTTTTGCTTCTACTCCACTACATTTCAGAAGGAAATATTGTACTTTTTACTTCACTACATTTATAGCTTTAAGGCCTTTACACACTGGGAGCGTGACGAATAAACAACACGAAAATGTGAAATACTCACCTGCAAATATTTTGCTTCAAAACTATTTGCGACAGTTACAACACTTGTTTAATAAAAGGTTAATCAAAACTGGGATCCTATTGACCCAGAGCAGCATCTGTCTGAGTTAATAAACTACTGTAAGCTATTTTATTGAGTTTACTTTTAGCGAAAGCTCTGATTGAATTTGCCTCCGGTAATCAGTTATGCAGTGTATTTGTCTAGGGCTTTAATTGTGAAAGGTAAGAACAGAAGGAGTGGGTCTGGTCTGGGCTGCAATTTGTCAAGTTTGAAAGGAGTAATAAAGTTTGCTGTCTTGGTTCGGACTACAGAGTCTCTGTGTTGTTTTATAATCCTAATAAGTATAGATGCAACTCATAGACTACAATATAGTGTACATTTTGAATATATCCATTCCGTACAATGTGATTGGTTGATGCCTTTATGAAATAGATTTTTTGCCACGTAAAGCCCTTTACACACCGGTGATGTGATGAATAAACAACACAAAAACGCAAAATACTAGCCTGTGAATATTATGTGTCTAGGGCTTTTATTGTGAAAGGTAATAACAGAAGGAGTGGATCTGGTCTACGCTGGATTTGTCAAGGTTGAAAGGAGTAATAAAGTTTGCATCTTTATTCAGTTCGGACTACGACTCTGTGTTGTTGTTTCATAAATATAGGTGCAACTCAACACGTTCTGAACAACCTCATTGGTTGATGCCTTTATTTGCAGTGCGTACTATCCGCATTCTGTGTGAACGTACTCATGACAAAAACAACAGTTTTAAAAACATGTTGAAATGCAAATTAATCGCACAGATAAACACTCCCGGTGTCTAAAGGCCCTTAGTTACTTAATAAATTATAATTTATGCACACAATACATACGAACAGTTCATACAATATGATACTTATTATAAATTAAACTACCCAAGTAGAGCTGAACTAATTAGTCGATTAATCAGTTAGTAGATTGACAAAAAATTAACTGGCAACTATTTTGATAATCCCAAACCCAAATATTGTTCTTATCGATGGCTCATATCTAACACAAAACATTGATAAAGGATTAATCATTATTAATTTAATTGGTTACAACTTCTTAACCCTTTATGAACTTAAAATGTAACATTATTAGTTGTGGTTAATCTACCAAGAACAAATGGATGGTCTCTGTGAATTCTCCCTAACTCTCTCCTAAACTTAGTGTATCCCGTTAAGTGTGTGTCTTGCTTCACGTGTGTCTGCGTTTTAAAGTTTAGTGGTTTAAAAATATAAAAATTAAAAAGTGCCCCCCTCCCCCTCCCTCCTGTGTTTCTGCATCCCCCCCATAGGACAGGGAGGGGGAGCTAGCGCTGATTGACAGGCTGTTGGCCAATCCCCAGCTGTCGTCGGCAGAGTTCCAGGAGTGGAAACGAGCCTATCAGGAGCTGTTCTCTCAGGAGCCAGACCCGACCGCTGAATCCGACCCCGGCCCGCCCCTCACCCCCTCGCTCGCTCACACGCACTCCTACATCGAGACCCACGTCTGACGAGTGAAACACACACACACTCACACTCACACATGCTCGAGTTGCTCTCATCTCCTGATTCCGGAAAGAGTTGAACAAACAGCAGCGGATGTTTTGACGCATCAGGGTCGCGATCAGTGATGGACTTTGTCAAGAGGGGGAGAGTAGGGACAACTTGACTCCACATCCCGATACGCTTTCAGCTGCCGCAGTGTACAAGTGCAACATGACGGCTATCTGAGGAGACGCCCGAGTGGCCCTCACGTCACATCAATCCACGAGCTGATTGGTTATGCCACTCCAGCTGGCTCGGGGGCGGACGATAAACTCACTCTTAAGTATTACATGTTAGCTTTTGTGCTCTATAAATACTTTGGACGACTTTCATCAGGACCTCAGAATATAGCGTCTTCACGAGCCGCCGCCATCACGCCTCAGTATTTCATCCTGCTTGTTGTGCCATGTTTATACCAACCGCACAGTGTCTCATAGCCACCGAGTGACATACATTGTACTCTATCAAGCCTTATACTTGATGTCTATGATGATATTTTCTGTACAGTGAGTGTTACAGCAGAGAACAATTAGCACAGGTCTTTTTTTAAATCTCAGTTTCTAGTTTTAGAGACTTTTGTTTGTGCTGGTTTTGGTTGAAATACGTACTGTACTGTGCTGGGCTGGACCTGAAGCATGCACACTCGATAGCCTCCTGGAATAAGACCCATTTAAAGGAAAAGTCCACCCTAAAAAAACACTTTTAACACTATTTTCAAACAGCTACTGATTGTGTATTTTGCATTTTAGAAGCCCATGTTGTGGTATTTTTTGTTTTCCTGCACAAAACTGATCTGATGCCAGGATTCCTCGTCATGCTGTCACTTCATTTCCACTCTCAGTATCATTTTACCTCCAGGGAGACTTGTCCTAGAATATAGTCGTTGATACCATTTAATTTGACATTCGACATCAGCTGCCTCTGTTAGAGCTCATTAATTCATTTCTGGGCCTAAATGTTTCCTTTAAATCACATCCCTTTGAACACATCAAACATCATCAGTTAAACATTATAATGCATGACACTTCAATGTTGTTTTATGCAGTTTACATCTCCATAAAAACCGACTCATGTTCAAACAAGGCCTTCTTATATCTGCATAAAGATAATGTGATGTCTTTGATCACAATCCCCAATCTCATGATATCACATAAAGGAGAGGGTCACATTTCTTTCAAGTCTGATAACAATACTTAAAGGCTATACAGTATGTGCCCATATGTACATTGAAAGAGTTCTTCTTGTCCATAATGGCCGCAAAGAGATCGGTTTTAAAAGCTAGAAGGGCACTCAAGGCCATTTCCATGAGTGAAATATAATGCGTGTATCCACCCTTTGACTCAGATCCACTCCAAAATGTAGTGGTTTCTTTCTTGGCTCGTGCTACAACCTCCTTCCATCAAGTTTCATGAAAATCAGGCCAGTACTTTTTCCTTAATCTTGTTGACAAACGGTCGTTTTTCTGTGTAAAAATACAAAATGCAAAAAATGCAATTTGAACACATGCAAGGATTGAGGACCTTTGGTTGTCATAAGAATTTTTTTTTAGAAATATTAATCTGTGTTTGCTTGATATGCAGATTTTATGAAGTTATTTGAATTTAAAGGTACTATATGTAACTTTCAGAAGATCCTTGTTATTAATGACACCTGTGGCTGTTAAGTGAACTGCAGTCAGCATCCTGACGTCTCTCCACATCGTTCATTAATTCCTGATAATATACAGCTCATCGGGCATTATCCCTTACATAATGTTCTGTAACGTTCCTATATTTTATTTGGACCATTGGCTCCATGATACGAACTAGCTTGCACCTAGCAAATTACTTTATCAGCTATAATGTTATGAAGCAACCAAGCAGATCCGTGCTGCATAGCTACTGTAAGTTACAGCAAGCTGGACAACCATAGCTTAAGCACTCGAGACAGTATTTTGCTACGTTAGCTGCACACTGTTGGCGCTTTAGGGGAGCTGAAGAGAGGCGAGGCTCTCGGGAGCGCGCATAAACATCATAGTCTTTGGATTTTCCCAGCAAAACAGTCCTGAGTCCTTTACATAGAAATCAGTCCACAGGCTGTTATAGGCAACCGAGAAAGTCGGGGAAGGTCTCCGTTTTTAAGTTACGTTACAATCCGTACACACATTGGCAATATAAAGCGATTCAAACACGTAAATTATTACATATAGTACCTTTTTAAAAGACAGTTTATTGCCACTTCTAGAGTGCAGACAACATGTTATTATACAAACAAGAAATACCTTCACAGGGAAACAAAGACTGCATTCTTGCGTCTGGGTCTGTTTCATTTTTTTCTTTGATTTTCTGTGGCTTTAGTCTCTCTTCTGAACACCCACACAGGTGATTTCAGTTAATCTGGCTGATTTAGACTCTCTTCAGGACTGTGTGGGTGTGACTGTAAATGATTAACATCTTCCTGAGTCTCCTGTTAGGGCGGGACAAACTACACCTTTATCATTCTTATTGGTAGATGGAGATTTGTGACCTAATACGTTACAATCAAACACCTGTGTGGGTGTTCAGAGGCTTTAACACTTGATAAATGAAAACTAAAAGTATATTAGTCAAGGACAAGTGGAAGGTTTGTTCTGGTCGCCATAGAAAAGCGTCCTAAGAAGCACAAAAAAGCCTCTAATTGAAGTAATAAACATGCACAAAATAACTCCTGAAACTTTCCGAACATCCCAGATTGATTATATTTTATATAACGGTGTAAAAGTTTCTAAGGGTGGATTTTTCCTCAGAGACCATTTGGCTCTCTGTGTCCTGCATGCCACATAGAGAACATGAGGTGACATTTGCATAGGAATTGAAATATGGATCTAATAAAAAATATATTAGTTTGTTATTTGTACGCTGCTGCCAAAATGACTTAATACTCAGAGACACTGCACAAAACTATGAAAGCAATCGTACGCACAAAGACATGCACACAACACGCCAACAAACACACACCTTACACAACACAGTTTGAATGCTCTTTCTATGCTGCTGCCCGTGGTTGGTTGTAGTAGCATGTCTTTGTTGTAGATAAACACAATATTCCTTTTTCTGTTTTTGTGTTTGAAATCTCTAGATACAGTAGATCTCTCTTTATAGAGTGCAAACTAAGTGTCTTGGATAATGTTCTCTAATGCTATCAGGGTTTTTATGGACAGTTGAGTAAAGATTGTTTAATGTTCAATCTATAAATTATGGTAAAAATAACAGTATTTATTTATCATTCTACGTGTTCTGTCGGAAGAAGAAGAGGAGTGGATCAATAAAGTGTGGTCATTTGGATGAAGGTGTATTTGTGGTTTGTTTTCGCTTTCGGTGGACGGTGAGGAGGAGAGGAGGCTAGCTAGACTTTAACACATGTTGGAGATAGACACACCAGAGCTATTCACTTTTGCAGTTCAGTTTTATTGTTTTTTTTTAATGGTAATTGAATAAATGTATGATTGTTTTCAGATTTTTTTCAGTAGGTTATGATCTGAGTTGATTTGATTTATCATTATTGCATGATAATTACCAATTGGTATGTTTAATTGTGCAAAAAACTACATTAAATCCAACAATGTTTTGACAATAATAGGCAACATAAAAGTATACACTCCATGATTTGTATATACAATATTTTAAATTGCTTGTATAAGCTTTGAAGTCGGGATTTTTTATTGAAAATACGCACTGCAGGATATGATGAGACACCAAATTAATTTTGAATCCATGTATTACCTTCAAAACATGTTAAATAAATAATGGTTATGCACACAGTATGTATTCAGGATTAAATGGAAGTACGCACAAAAAAATCCATGAATAATGAACTCCAGCAGGTTACCCACAAATCATGCATATGATTTCCTGCTAATGCTTTTGCTACTCTGCAGCTTTAACCGACTTTGTCCATTTTGGTTGTCAGTGCAGATGGAAAACAAGACAGACAAAAAGGTCACTCGATATCCTCTATTTCTATATCTATCTTATAGAAAACTTAAATTATTCATCGCTAGTAAATAAACGGGAATGTCACATGCATCGAACTTTTTATCTTCCATAAAATATTCAGCTTAGCTTTGCTGTTTTTATTACAAATATGTCCTCCTCCACCTTCACCTTATCTCCTGTTCTGACTTCTTCTCTATTCCCTCTTCTGTGGTGATATCCTCCTCCTCCGCAGCCTGGCTCAACCTCCTCCATTTGTTAAGGAATTACCTTTGTCCCACTAAATCTCCTCACCTCTCCTCTACTGGTTCTCAAAATCCCCTTTATCTCCCACCTTAGCTCTTGTTTTATTTCTGCTCTTTGAACATTGGCACATTCGGTCACAGGAATATTGACAAAACACCATCACTTCTCACTGGTGGTTGCTTGTAATGAGCTCTCAATAACTGCATCTGCTAAAAACTTAAAAGTACAGATGATAAAAAAGACAAGCTAAAGATTTTAATTTCATCTTCAGTCCTTTCCAAAAATCTGTCCTATCAGTGGGTGATTATACATGGACATGCACTTGAAAAACTAAAACAAATAAAGACAATAAAATGCGCCTTTTTAGCTTGCGAGTTCGATGAGTAGATCTCTGCCGCCCTCTCCGTTAGCTAAAACTAGAAGACGACTAGCTTAACTTAGCATAAAGGCTGGAAACAGGGGAGAGAGCTTAATTAACATGTAATGTCTTGTTTGTTTCATCCATACAAAAACTGAACTGTAAAAGTAACAAGTTGTGGTTTTACAGGAGGTCACATGCTTTATGCCAAGTGGTAGCCGTCTCCTGATTCTATAGCTTCATATTTAACGGACAGAGTGGTATCAAACTTCTCATCTAACTCTTGACAAGAAAGAGAATTAAGTGTACGTCCCAAAATGTCAAACTACCTACAAGTAGTAGTAGTATAGTAGCTTAGCTTAGCATAAAGACCTGAAGCAGGGGGAAACAGCTAGCCTAGCTTTGGGGTTAGGGTTAAAGCTCACTGATTTACACAATTTTTGTTTTAATAATCAAAAGTTTTTACAAAAGGTTATGTGCTTTATGTAAAACTAAGCTAACTGGTTCTAGCATCATATTTAACAGACAGATATGAGAGCCATATTAATATTCTCATCCAACACTCATAAACAAATTTTAAATGCAAAATTCACTTCCCAAAATGTAGCCTATAACTACTCCTATAAGAAGTAAAAGAGTTTAGCATAAAGACGGGAAAGAATTGGGAAAACAGCCTAACTAGTGAGTGGTATCAATCTCCTCAGCTGATTCTCTGGAAGAACGATTGTGTGTTTTCAAAAATGTCAAACTGTTTCTTTAAGTAGGTTAAGCAATTTTACTTGTTTGAATGTTTTCCCTAAATATCCTGGAATAATGCACATCTGTTCTCTTCTAATGGGACGGGACTAGAAACAGCATTTTCATCACTGAAACCAAATCATTTTAGTTTCTTAAAATGTTGTCATGTGTGCTCAGCTCTCATCATTTTGAGATTATGTTGCACCAACAAGTGAAATTGTTTCACCTTCATGTTAAAGTGTTCTTACACGATGTGGACGTTAGTCTGGTAGAGGCAGCAGGGTGCACTCAGTCCCAGTGAGGGGTCTGGGGAGCTGACAGATCTCTCTCCAGCGATCTGTCTTTGTATCGTACTCCAACACACTCTTCACTATCACCTCCTGTCCGTCGCTCCATCTCCTCCCTCCAAACACCAGCAGATTCCCAGACGGTGTTGACGCCATGCCGTAGTTGAAGGAGCCGATGAGAAGCGGTCGGAGGCGGGTCCAATAGTCCAACTGCGAATCGTATTTTTCGATATCGCAGAAAGGCTCGTACATCCCCAACAAGGCGTAGATGTGCCCGTTGGTGGTTGCCAGGCGGTGACTGAACCTTGCGATGGACATGGACGCTCGCTTCTCCCAGACTTTTCCTTTGAGGTCCCAGCACAGGACTTCTCTGCTACTCTCTCTGTGGTCCTCCTGGTTATCACCATGGTTACTGCCGCCCTGGTTGCCCGGGAGACCACCTGACACGTAGATGTGGTTGTCAAGCACAGCCGAAGCGTGGCCATAAAGGGGGCGAGGCATGGTTGCTCCTCTCCTCCACGCTCCTGTGGCCATGTCATAGAACTCAACAGAAGCTACAGAGGCGTGTGTGTTGCCGTCTGGTCGCGTGTGTCGTCCCCCGATGGCATAGATGGCGTCCTCCACCACGCAGCAGGCGAACTGCTCCCGCCTCTCCAGCATGGACTCCACTGGCTCCCAGCGGTCGAAGCGAGGATCGTAGCGCCATACCTGTTTGGATGTCACCGCGGTGACAGACTTTTTCCCATCCTTGTCTCCCTCTGTCACTTCCTCTCCTCCGATCACGAAGAGGAAACCTCCTACTGAGCACACACAGTGGTTTCTCAGCCGCAGCGGGATGCTGGAGCTCAGAGATGAAAACTTCCTGTTTCTACGATCAAACGCCATCATCTGCTGCTCCGGCCAATCAGGGCTGGATCCTCCACCCACAAGCAGAACACGATTGGGCAACGCTCTGAGCGTCGACTGTTTGCTCTGTCTGGTTGGCTGAGCTGAACCCAGCATGTGGTACTCCATCGCCCGAGTCAGCTGACTTCTGATGAGAGGTGTGGCCATGGCTCTGTGGGCGTGGCTAAGATCGGTGAGGTCAGAGGGGGCGACCAATCCGAAGCGCAGACGACTCAGCAGGAGATTTGATTTCAGCAGAGGGAGGGGCCCGTTCTCATCCAGCCAATCCAGAGCCAGCTTTATGAGCTCCCCCTCCTTGACACCAGGGATCTCGTCAGCATCGAGCACCGCCATCAGCGACTGGATATTCAGCCCTAGAAGGTCATCCCTGCTGTCCTGCAGCAATGTCCCCATCTCCATAGCGATGGTTTGATTTGCAGCTTCAAGTGCATCTGAGAGGGCGTGATGCTCGGCCAGGTTAGCGTAGCAACAGCAGTTCTCAGCGTTTAAACCATCAGTCATAAAGCGCTCACATATTGACACGGCTGTCTCCACCTGCAAGTACCTCGCCGCCTCTAAGACGACAGGAAGCGTAGGCGATGATATGCTGAGCCAGCCGGAATACAGGAAGTCCAGAACGACGTCTAAACCTTCAGGCGTTAGCGCCGGGAGGCTAATGGAGCGCGCTAATCTCTCCACGGTAGTCTCTCCAAACAGAGCCCAAAAATACTCGCTGGAGCTGGCCAAAAGGGCGCGATGACAAGGGAAAGACACACCGCCGGCCTCGAGGACGACATCACACATGGTTCCATGGGAGCGCAGGCGCTGGAAACCAGAGAGAAGTCCGGTTCTGTGGGAGGTACTGTAGAGGAGGGAGTAGCTATCCATTCAAAAGATAAGAGGTTGGAGAGAAAGCTTCTGAAGAAAGTGAAAAAAGAGGATTAAT
This sequence comes from Sebastiscus tertius, assembly GCA_916701665.1. Classification (NCBI taxonomy): domain Eukaryota; kingdom Metazoa; phylum Chordata; class Actinopteri; order Perciformes; family Sebastidae; genus Sebastiscus; species Sebastiscus tertius. Next base: position 21,108 of record CAKAOH010022692.1, on the reverse strand, counting down.
TGCTAAGAAAACGCTTAGTCAGGATGGTAGGAGAGGAAAAAACTTTAAAAGCTCAGGCAAAGCAGCAACGAGCGTTGTCAAAAGAGATGTAGCCGACAAGCGTTTGACAGAAAGAGAATCAGACGTGAGTAGGAGAACAGGATAATAGGTTGTTGAAAGCAAAGAGCAGGAAATGATGTGAAAAGACAGGAGAGTCGAGAGGAAAAGAGAGTGAAGTGCGCGTCCTTAGTCGACGTCTCCATCTGTGCTTTTGTGCTGCTCTGTCTGCAGCGGCGAGCATATGACACCATGATAGGAAGGTTATCAACTTCCCATTACACCTCCCCCCCTCTTTTGGCCCTCAAACTTGGTCCGTCCCAAAGCCCTCCTGTCTCTTTCCGTGATGTCCCGGATCTGTTGGCTTTGTGTTTGTCCGCTGCCCTTTCCATTCTGCGTCCGGGAGGGAGTATCGCCCAAATGCATGCATCCAACATCCCACCAGGCGAGCAGATGCATGGATAAACACACCGAACACACACACACACAGAGGGAGCCTGGCGGGGTTTTAGTATCTAACCCGGAGGATGAACTCATCGGTGCATACAGCTGCTACAACAGTCTGCAGGCCCAAGATTCCAGGGCACGGTTGCCCCGGCACCTATCTGTGCCCTCATCGCCATGGCGACAGGAATAGAAACACACACACAGACACAGCTCGGCGGAGGTGCATATCAAAAACCACGGGTAGTTTTGCCAAGCTGTCAAAAGATTTTACAAGCGTCAAAAGCAGAGCGCATAGCATTAGGTGTCAAGAGTAAGCCGTGCCCTTCTGGGAGGCATTTAACCTTATTGTGACATGTGCGGCTATGAAATCATGCAGATTGATGTCATACTATTATTTTTATGCAATGATAGAAGGGGTTATAATGAAGATTTGTTTTCAATATCAGACTACTGGTTGTCCAGTTTTTTACGGTTGTCTGATTGATTTCGCTACTGTCTGTCTGATGCACATCAATATGCAAACAACATCGCTTTATTGCACACTTACAAGTTCTCGCAGCGTTCTCTGCATTGTACATTTTGTGAGTTGTGATCTCTGAGTAGTTTCTGGCTCGCACTCACAGATGAGTGTGTTTTTGTGGAAAGGTTACGCTAGTTCAAAATTCAGCACACAGGCTACTCAGAAAGAGGAAAAACAGACTTTTGAGAGTGTTTTTTTAATCTTTCCCACACAATGTCAGATCCTCTTGGTACGGCTGTTAGAACACCAGCAGTGTTCCTCTCCCCACCGTGACCTGATGGAGGCTAAACTTAGCCACAGCTGCTCTGTGTGTGTTCGTCTGCGTGGATGTGTGATGTGATGATGGATATGTGCTGTAATGGGGGGGCTGGTGGTCAGTTTGATGGCATGTGTGTGTGTGTGTGTGTGTGTGTGTGTGTGCTTGGTTAATGTGGCATTCCTTATTGAAACAGTGAGGATTTGGAGGATCAAAGTGACTCCGTGCACAAAGGCGCCCCTGACTCCCACCCAGTAATACCCATTACATATGCACATAATATGAGAATATTACAGTTGGAAAATATCAGGGCTCTGAATGACTCTCCGGGCCACATCTTCCATCACGGTAAACATGAAGTTTTAATTTGCTTTTGTCAGAGTTTTCAGGGTATTTAGTTTTGCCTGGATGGATTTTTTTTTAATCAGTGCATACATTATGTCACGGTCTGTTTACTGTCAATCTCCTGACACCCCCGGGAGAAAAGGAAGTCTCCGCCATGAAATAATCCCCCCTAAACATGTCACCTTAAAAACGTTACTGTCACATCCTGTCGCCTTATTTGGGGCGTCTTTGTTAGCTGATACAGCTGTCAGCTTCACCAGCAAGATGTTCTTTTAAAATGTCAAGGAAACAACAAGTCTACAGCCGCAATAACGGCTTAGTGAGGCTGTAGGCCTACTTAACTAAATGCTAAAGTCTGCATGCTAACATGCCACTGTTTAGCAGTAGAGCTGCAGCGATTAATTGATTAGTTGCCAACTATTTGGATAATCGGTTTGACTAATCTTTTAAGAAAGAAAAAGTCAAAATTCTCTGATTCCAGCTTCTTAAATGTGAATATTTTCTGGTTTCTTTACTCCTCTGTGACAGTAAACTGAATATCTTTGAGTTGTGGACAAAACAAGACGTTTGAGAATGTCATCTTGGGCTTTGGGAAACACTGATCAACATTTTCTTTTACCATTTTCTGTCATTTTATAGACCAAACAACTAATTGATTAATCAAGAAAATATTCAACAGATTAATTGACAATGAAAATAATCAATAGTTGTAGCCCTATTTAATGGTTACTGTGTTCACCAAGTTAGTTTAGCATGTTTGCCTGCTAATTAGCACTAAAACAAAGTACAACTGAGGCTGAATGTCTGTGTTTTGCAGGTATTTGGTCGTAAACCAAAGTATTATACAAATTGCAATTTTGACCCGATGATGGCGCTGCAGGAAAAGTTAAAGGAACAACATGTAGGACTGACAGCTAGCATTTAAAATGGGTAGCAGCAGTCCAAATTCAAAACACTGGAGCCGTGGCCTCGTCTGCTCCTCTGGAGTGACTGATAGCAGTCAGCACAAATTTTCGCAATCTGAGGGTTACCTTCTAGACACGACCGCGTTAGCCTCCAGCACGCAGTAGTCAGAATCACTTCACCGGCTGTGTGTCTCACATACTCGCTGCCTTGATAACCCAGCTGCACACGGACCACAAAGAGAGATGTGCCGAGGCTTCTCAGGTCGGGTAGAGTCTAACGTTAATGTTATCTCTGTTGATCCAGTTCGGTAGCTTGCTTCCATGACTGTAGAAGGCTGTGTTTGTGTGCTTCATATGTGGCAACGGGTTGTCGAAATGGGATCACGCACGCTAAAACAAAAACAGACGTTCCGGACCGGAATGGAAAATTTCAAAAGAGAACATACTGGCTGTAGCGTCGTTATCGGAGGAGCCAGTATTTCAATTCAGCATGTTTCCTTAATCTCTGATGACATATGATTTATTACAGTAAATATATTACATACTGATCCTTTAAAAGCAGAGATAAAGTTAGAGGATATGTCATCTGTGAACTATGAATGTCTGAACAACAATTTGTACCAATCCATCTGATAGATTTTGAGATATATCAATGCATAAGTGAAAAGATTTCACTAGATAAGTGAAGATTTTGACCTACTGCTGGTGCTGGAGGGAAAGTCAGGGGATCACCAAAGTTTTTAAGATTCTTCCTTTGGGAACCTTTAATATCTGACTTAAATTTCATGACAATCCATCCAACAGTTGTTGAGATATTTTAGTATTTTTTTTTTTAAGTCAACCACTATTCTCCTCTACTGTAATAGCAGATGCAGCCAGTAATAAAAAGAAAAGTTTGGGTTTTAGAACCATCTTGATTTATTGCAACATTTTCCTGAAGATACCAGTTTCTGCAAATCATAACAATAAAACAACTAAAACATTATATTCACCCTCCCAGAAAAAGTAGTACAATTGAACTAAAATCCCATCGCATCATCAACATTTAGAAATGAATAATTTAATAGAAAGTATCAGTATAAATCAGTGCTGAATAGTTGCAGTTTCGACAGTATGGAAAAGAAGCATCAGAAGGGGAATCACATTTTTTTTTTTTTTGTCAAGTGGATTCCTTAAATGCATTTCAATTGTCAACAAATGTCCTTCTAAACCACTTAAAAATACTCCAAAAACTAAAAAAAGCAAAGAATATGCTGTAGAATATGCCGTTATTGCAACACAACTCACTTACTCCTAAAAGTCCAAGTATAGTGGAGTTTTTTCTGCAGCAGAAACAAGCCAGAATATCTCGCTTTATCTTGACATCACTTCACTTTTTTGTACAAATTATGATTTTAGTTTGGATTTAGTGACATGGTACGATAAACTGTAGTGCTTTTAACCTATTAGAGTACTGATAGAAAGAGTTTATGGATGCCTGCTTATTGGTGGTTTTGGTTAAACGCTGAACATTTTCTGCAGACGTTGGCTTCACACAAAGCTGTTATTGTCTCCGAACATGTTGGGATTAGTTTGTAGTTTGCTTAGTCTTCAGTGGCAGTGGGCAAGTCTGTGTCTATGAAGATTATCTGCCTTCCTCGCCGCCTCGCTGGGGATCCTGGAGGAAAGAGACAGATAAAGACACTGTGAGGGATTTTCACTGTCTGGTATCAGCTGGTCTCAGAGCTGCTGACCCCTCAGAGACAGCGGGAAGGTTCCAGGACGACGAGGAGAAGGCCGGGTCACCTTGTATATAAGATCTAGTTGATCCATCACCTGGTTTCTCTCTGCTCTTATCTCTCTCTTGAACCTTTTTCCATTTCTGTTTCTCTCTTTCTCTTGATCTCCCCTCACCATCTGACACATTTTCTGTTTATTTCCATTTCAAAACTGGAGTTTTAGTCATAGCAGCACTTCTCAGGAGGCAGCGCAGGTCTTCAGGCTTCAAGTTAAACATCAGTGGATAGAGCAAAGAGCTACAGCTCTGCTGGTTAAGTAATATTACACTATTGAGCTCAGTGAAAAGTACAGGAGACTGAGAGGGAAGCTGATAATATGAAGCCTGGGACTCTTTGTAAGCTTTAAATGATGCAGTCTCATGCTAAATTATGCTAGTTAGCTTAGCAGAGCCTTCGAAGTTGAAATGACTTTGCTAGCCTGCAGCTATGTAAGAAAGACCTTCTAAGGTTTTCATGCTCTTGAATTAATAAAGAAGGAATTTCTTGCTCTTTTATATCTTTTAGTTTTCCACAGTGGGTTCAAAATTCTCATGAAAAATGACTGAAACCATTCATCTATTATCAAAAGAGCTTTAGATGAATCTTCTGATTATTTCTACACCCACTTATCCTGCGTCACAAGGACAATTATATTCACCTAAAACAGGGAATTTAGAGTTTCAATTCCACCTAAACTGCACGTCATTGCAATGTGGAAGGAAATTACTTGGATAACATGCAAACTGGAAAAACCCCAGCCGGGTTTAAACAAGGCGGCCGGGTCTGAGAAGGGAAGCCAATGCTGAAGTGCCTTAAACTTGCATTCTTTCTAATAGCCAGCAGGGGGCGACTCCTCTGGTTGCACAAATAGGTCTGATTGTATAGAAGTCTATGAGAAAATGAGCCTACTTTTCACTTGATTTATTACCTCAGTAAGCATTGTAAACATGAGTTTATGGTCTCAATTGCTAGTTTCAAGTCTTCTTCAATACAGCATGATGTTCATTTAGTAAATTATGGTCCCATTTAGAGTCAAATAGACCATAAAGCAGAGGATGCTTTAGGGTGGGGCTACCTTGTGATTGACAGGTCGCTACCACAGCGTTGTCAACAACACCCTTTCACAGTGTGGTTTCAGTTCATGAAAGTTAATTATAACATTTTGGTTGCATAAAAATGTATTATTCAGAGTTCGGTTGTAGTTAGCTCCACCCTCTCGTTTCACTTCTGGTTACAAAAAAACAAGATGGCAACGGCCAAAATGTTGAACTCTAGGCTTCAAAATGGCAGATCGATGGGTGACGTTGTCCACTTCTTAAACTGTATATATGTCTATGGTTTAATATGGATCTATTTGCTGTAAAGTGACAAAGCAAACTACCTGTATGTACCTGATCACTTAAATATATCAGGATTACTTTTTAACTGGACTTATATTTATTTTTTTTATTTGATTATTTTATTATTATTTATTACTATTTATCACTTTGCTCTTTGTTTACGAGTATTTTTTGACTGTATCTAGAAATTATTAATCTTCAGCACATGATGCAGTTACTGTACAATAAATGAATGTACCTTTTCATTTTGTACTGACATATAGTGATATATTATGTGGCCAAAAGTAAGTGGACACCCTTGTTCAAATACTCTATTTTTGGTCTGTGGCTCTTTTTAAAGGTTTGGGTTGGACCCCTTTGTTTCAATGAGGAAAAATGTTGCTGCTACAACATACAAATATATTTTAGACAATAGATTGCTTCCAACTTTGTGGCCCTTTCTTGTTTGAACATAACAATGCTAGGTCCATAAAGAAGTGCTTCTTTTCTCAAGATTGGTGAGGAAGAACTTGACCGGCCTGCACAGAGCCCTGACCTCAACCCCATCTTGTCCAAAATCCCAATCAGTCAACATCAGTGTTGGACCTCACTAATCCTCATGTTGCTGATATATTTAACACTTTATTTTCTGCCATACTTTAGATACCACTTGTTTTGCAGTTGTGTGTAGCTCTTCTATTTTCTTGTGCTTTGCATGTGCAGTGCATGTGTTATGCAGCTGCTGACTTTTTTGAGTAGTTGTATCACTTTCCCCAGTGTAAATACACACTGTGAACCGGCTCTGAAATAGCATTTATGTTATTCTTTTCTTCCTCAGAGAGACGTGTTTATAACTCAAAGTTGAACCAGCTTCTCGTTTATCTCCTACACAGCACACCCACATGGTTTGGGCAGGGCAGAACAGCCACAGTGTTTGTGGTTTCTGCGTCCCGCTGAGAAAGTCACAGCACAGACTGCCCCTCAACGCTCACACACACTTTCTAAAACACACACACGCTTGTATAAAGTGTAAATATAGAGCCTGACTCAGCCCCTCCTGCCCACACACAGAGGCATCAACACACAGGCCGCTTGACCCAAACAAAGACTGCACACACAGCCCACAGTGACCCCCTGTGGTGAGCTACGAACACTGCAAGTCATTATTGTAGGTATCCTGCAGACAGATAGTTAAAGTGTAATTTGTACAGAATTAAATTTGTGCCTTGTGACATTTTGTGCATAGAAAAAGATTTTTTGTAAGTACATAAATTGCAGTTTGTAGAGATGTTATTATCATGCAAAGTAGGATTTATTTTAACTACAGCTCAGTGTTTATAGAGAGATGGTTGACTTTATTAATCCCCAGAGGGAAGTTAAATTGCCATAGAAGCCAGATACGTTAAAATACAATGACAACAGTTGCACGAACACAGATACAGATGGGACTAAAATGAATAAGCATGAATAAAAAGAAAGACTAGTGGGGTTATTGACTATTAATCCGGTTGTAAATAAACTGCAATAAGATTAATAATTTCTAGATACAGTCAAAAAATACTAGTGTGCAAAGAGCAAAGTGATTAATAATAAGACTAATAATAGAATAGTTTAGAGTAAAATAAACATAAGTCCAGTTAAAAATCCTGATATAATTTATTTAAGTGATCAGGTACATACACGTAATCATACTTTTGTCACCTTACCGCAAATAAATCCTGAGTTTAAACCATAGACTGTACGTAACCCTTTGGTTTGCGGACTGACATTTTGAAGCCTCGAGTTCGGCATTTTGGTTTTTGCAACCAGAAGTGACACGAGAGGGTGGAGCTAAGTACAACTGAACACTGCATAAGACATTTTTAGGCAACCAAAATGTTAGAATTAACTTTCATGAACTGAAACCACACTGTGAAAGGGTGTTGTTGACAACGCCGTGGTAGCGACCTGTCAATCACAAGGTAGCCCCGCCCTAAAGCATCCCCTGCTTTATGGTCTGTTTAACTCTAAATGGGACCATAATGTACTAAATGAACATCATGCTGTATTGAAGAAGACTTGAAACTAGAGATTGAGACCATAAACTCATGTTTACAATGTTAACTGAGGTAATCAATCAAGTGAGAAGTAGGCTCATTTTCTCATAGACTTCTATACAATCAGACTTCTTTTGGCAACCAGAGGAGTCGCCCCCTGCTGGATATTAGAAAGGATGCAAGTTTAAGGCTCTTCAGCATTGGATTCACTTCTCAGACCCGGAGGTTGCCGCCTGGTTTAAACCCGATCCGGCCAGCTGGGGTTTTTCCAGTTTGCATGTTCTCCCATTGTCTAAGTGGTTTCCTCCCACATTGCGATGATATGCAGGTTAGATGGATTTGAAACTCTAGATATATTTATCTATGTATCTAATCTACCCCCTATGACCCAGGATAAGTGGGTGTAGTAATAAAAAATGATAATTGATTAATTATTTCAGTCATTTTTCATGAAAAATGCCAAACATTTCCTAGTTTCAGCTTCTCAAATGTTAATATTTGCTGCTTTTCTTTGTCTTAAATTAGAGTAAAGTGAATAATTTTGGGCTGTGGGTGATTGTGACAGAGTTTCTCAGTAGTTTCTGATGTTTCACAAACTGAACGATTGATGGATTGATCAAGGGAACAATCAACAGATTAATCAGGCTGCAACTAACAATTATTATTGATTATACTGCAAATTATTTTGTCTCTCAATCGATTACTCGTTTTTGTTTTTGTAAAATGTCAGAAAATAGTTAAAAACACCTGTTACAATTTCCCACAGCCCAAGGCGATTTCATTTTCATAGCTTGTTTCATTCCACCAACAGTCCTAACCTCAAAGATATTCAGTCTTCTATCATATATGAGAAAGAAAATCATCAAATCCTCACATCTGAGAAGCTGAACCCATCAAACATTTGGTATTTTTGCTTGAAAAATTTACTAAAACGATTTGAATGCATGACTTATGCTTGTAATTGAGTATTTTACCAGTGTAGTATTAGTACTTTTACTTGAGTAAAGGATTTGAATACTTCCTTATCTGATTATGTAGACCTGATATTTATAGAGTTTCACAGTTATTTTCTGTTTTCACATGGACTGGATTTGCATCATTCACAAAGACCCGGTGACTCACGTTGTGCTTCCTCGCTGTCGTTTGGTTCTGATTTGCATTTTTCTCTGTGGACCCTTTAAGTCCGACCACGTCTGTACTGCACAATACTCAAAAGAGCTGCGTCACATATTTACAAGTAAGATGTTATCGTGGGGGATCAGTGAAATTCTGCCTTTCCAAATAATACAATATTACAATCAATACACAAATCAGCTGTTGAAAGACACACCTGTACACTCAAGAGCCTCAATAAATCCTGCTATTGTGAAGGTTAAAATGTTCAGGGTTTTGACTCTGTTTTCAACTTTAAAAAGTAAATAAACAGCAAAATATCATTCAAAAAATGTAATGGATGGAAATTGTATTGTAATAGTATTGTATTGTTGTATTATTATATTGAGATTTTTTTGTAATTTGAGTTCTTTAACCTCTCTGGGGTATTATTGACCCCACACATAAGTAAAGGCAGTATGTAGAACAACATACTGTATATCTCCTTGTCTGTGAATGACTTTGTGGCAAACCAAATGAATATAAAATGAGAACATATTTCCTAATTTGATGTAATAACATCACATCTGGTTTTAATGTGATCAGAAAAAAGAAAGAAATATGTAAAGTAAATGGTTGATTTTTCTATTATTATTGCTATTTGTACACATAAATCAATGAGGAAGAGGATATTCATGTTCATGTTCATATGACTATATGGCCACTTACATGTTAATCCTTGGTGACCCATCGTAGTTCGTTCTTGACGTTCTGCAGCTCTGAAAGGTTAACGGCCGGACCGGGCAGTTTCACCGCGCCCGGCAACGCCTTCTTCTCCTCTGGCGTCTGGGCGGCAGCGCAGGGCTGGTCTGGTGATTGAGCCTGAGGAGGCTGTGGGGATTAATTGGATGACATTTTAGAATAGATTCATATCATTTTCTGTACATCAAGTACCGTATTATACTGTATATCATTTGTGTTTGTGTGCAGTGATTCTTCTTTGACTACTTGAAAAATGTATTAAGTTACAGGTACTTTGTTAAAGAGTTTACTCAGTATTACGTTACCACCAAGATGTCCCCTCTCACTACCCGTACTATTACCTGCTAGCACTATTGGCCTACTGCACTATTCTGCCCCGTTGGGTCAAAATGGAGTAGTAGAATCTGACTTTTTCGACATTTGTTTAACCTTATAAAATATTATTATGCCATATAATTGTGTACATTTAGAGAATATATGATGTTAAGTTTGCAAAATGACAAAACAGGGAAGTGTACAGCTAGCTGGTAAGATAGCTGCAGCTAGTCTAAACTTGAGATAAATGTATCTACTCTTTCAAACTTGTTTCCTGTCCAGTTTGACTCTCTTGATAATATTACTAACCTAGTTTAGCAGAATAGCTGTAACCACTATCTCAGGCCTGAACCACCTAAAGGTTTAAAGGTTTTTGTGTCTGTCTGTTTTTTAGGCCAATGAGCCTCAAAGCTTTAAACCCTTTTCTCTCAACATCATCCTTTCGTTCAGTTACTGCTTTCTGTATTTGTAGTGCATATTGTCCCTCCAGGGTATCAGTAAAAACACAGAAGTGCAACAGTGTATGAGTAAAGGTGGTCGTGTCTGGAAGGTAACCCACAAATTGCAAAAACTTGCGAAAACTTGCAAATAATCTCGCAAGACTCGCTGCCCGACATCCTAATCCTATCCGTACCTTAACCATCCCACGAGAGTTTCGCAACTTGTGGGTTACCTTCTATGACCAGTAAATGTGGTGATGGTGATGAAAATGAAATAGTAGTACATGGCGATACATGTTTTAAAAAGTGTGTTCTCTTGGTCTAACCGGTTGTTTTGGTCTTAGTCAACTAAGATTTCTTTAATCGATTAGTTGTTTTTTATGTTTTTTTCATGCTGAATGACTTTTTTCTAAGAAATTTATGAGCACATCTCTGGTAAACACAATGTTTAAAGTGGTGCTGCTGTGTGAAGGACAGCACCACTTTAAATTAGTCAGATTAGTTATATATATTTTATTACATATGTGTGATATGAAGGAAAGCCATAATACATTATGAATATAAAGACCTCATGTGGTTTGCACACAACAACTAATATTGTCACATTTGATAAAACTACAGAAACATGCTTGTAAATGTTTGTTTTCACTTTCTGGTATATGTGTGTTTATGTGTGTGTGTGTGTGTGTGTCCTGTGTGTTGTCTTACCTCTTCTATGTCTACTGTCTCCTCTCTCCTCTTGACAGGATGTCCCGCCCCTGGACGCAGAGCTCCCATCGGGATGTTCAAATTAGCCTGACGGACAGCGAAGAACAGCCAATGAGATGCTTTAAACAAATTTCCTGTCTCTGCGTCTCTGCATATGTGTGTGTGTGTGTGTGTGTGTGTCTATTTGTGTGTACACCTGTTTCCTCTAAACCCCTTGTTTTGATTATGACCACTACTTCCTGGTTCATCATCATATCCCTAAAAAGGGCATTGTGTCTTTATGAAAATGTGGACACACACACACACACACACACACACATACACACACATACACAGAGCTCAGCGATCTGCCTGCTAACTCGATGTTCTACTGCTGCCTGCCCCCCCCGACGTCCCGTCACTATGATTTGATGTGTTTATTTTGCATTGTACTGTACTGTACTGTATTGTATATAAGCTCATATTGTACAGCTGTACAGAGAGGGAGTGCGGTGTGTGTCACAGAGGACGCTGGGTTTTATTTATTTTTTTCCAGAGATTTAGGTGTAAAGTTCTGGAAGAAATCGCCTCATTCGCAGCATGTTTGCTCAGATTCGTGTCCCTGTACTGTTGCTTCGGCTGGGGTCGTTTACTGTCTTACGCTTCGCGTGCTGTCGGCAATCATCTTCTGACATTCCAACCAAAGGTTAAAGGAATATTTCACCCGAAATTTTGAATTCGATCATAGTTTGACATTTTAGGAAACATGCTTATTTGCTTTCTTGCAGAGAGTGAGATGAGAAGTAATATGTTGTAGTTTTTTTTATGTATTTATGCTAAGCTAAGCTGAGCTAATTACCTCCTGGCTGTATGCTCAACAGACAGATATGAGAGCGGTATCAATCTCCTCATTAAACTCTCGGCAAGAAAGTGAATTCCCAAAATGTTCAAACACACACAGAAATAGCCCCTGTGCTGTAATTCCATCCGAGCCTCCCTTCGTTACTAAAATACCAGTGTGTTTGTTTGCAAGTTTTAGTTCTTTAAAGGGGCACTCAAGAGATTCGGCGTTGCACTTTAAAGTTAGAGGACACAAATCTAAAGAAAGAATGGTCACAGTCGATGGAGCAGAGGCAGCAATACGCTGATATGCTTTTAGTCTCTAAGCTCCAGAACGCTGGATCCTACAGTTTATATAATGCAACTATAGATAGTGTATGCAAACTTGATGTTTACTGTGATGGATATCACAATTTAGCAAGCTGCAAAAGTCTGACATTAACCCTCATCCTACCAATATATTTAACATACAAGGACTACAGACTGTAAGAAATAACCATCATAGCATTAATGTTACCTTATTTCTTCTCAAAACATCATTAGTGTATATATAATTAATGTCATCTGAAGAAAAACAACAGATTATTGTTATTTTGGGAAAGTTACATAATGTGGACCCATGGCAAACATATCTATCTATGCTGTTTTTTTCTAATTTAACTGCAATTGGGTGCCTTTCACTGCAGTCTGTTGGGACCCCAGAGGTAGGATGAGGGTTACTGGAAACCAATGGATGCCTATATAATATACACAAAAATGTCTTTTATGTAAAGTACACGTGATTTCTACTCTCCTAAATCTCCCAACAGCCTCTGCAGCACACTCCATAAAGTGTTAGTAAAAGTACTCAAAAGTGGGCCCCGTGAGTTTTATTAGGGCTGCAACTAATGATTAATTTCATTATCAAACAAAACAATAACCGATTAAACATTTAGTCTATAAAATGACAAAAATAAAATAGCGAAAAATGCCCCTCAGAGTCCAAGGTGTTCATCAACAGTCTAAAATCCAAAGATATTCAGTTAACAGTGATATAATAGCAGAGAAAAGTAGTGAAATCTCACACTGGTGAAGCTGGAACCAGAGAATGGTTGATGTTTTTCTTCATATGGCAATTATACTCATTTATACTCATCAGATTAATTTCTGTTGTTCAACTATGGGTTAACTGTTTCAACTCTAGTTTAATTTATAGCAACATGTTTTGTTAGGCCTGTTAAATAATTGTAGTGGAGTAAAAAGTACAATATTTCCCTCTGGGATGTAGTAGAGTAGAAGTATAAAGTGGCATGAAATGGAAATACTTGATAACTGATTACTTACGTACAGTATTTGAGCTACTGCTTATTATTTCCATGCACAGCAATGATTAAACTGCTTCCATACTTCGGGGTGCATTTGCAGCCAGAGCAGTGCTCGAGAAGGAAATGTATTATAGAAGTAAATAGTGGATTTTGGGATCCACATTGGAAACATTTGGGCACAAAATGCTTCAATTGTGCTGCACAAGCTGTTTGGAGGAAATGTAATGGACCTTTTATTGTTTGCCTTTTGGAGCTATAAAAAGATGGTGCTTGCTATTAATCTAGGAGGAGGCTCAGATGGAAGCACAGAGTGGAAATGGCTGTGTGTCGACCAGTCCCACAAACTTTACGGGAGTTTTGAATGACGTGGGTTTGACAAAATAATTAATTTTGAAGGTGAACTAATTCTTCAGGAAGGAACAGGAATGTCTATATATGGATGAAAGACTGAAAACTTTAGAGCCAGCAGGGTAGTGCACGGGGAGAAAAAGTGTCTTTCAATCAGTCAATCAATGCAAGGTTTGTCCCTAACGTTTAAAAGAGGTCCCCCTGCTGCAGTGTCTTTGAGCAAGACACTAAAACAAACTGATCTGTTTATTGATCAGAGAAATGTCCTATTACTATATCAGTTCTTTTTTCAGCTCAAATAAAATTCAGACAGACTTTGATTTGACTTTTTGGTGGGGTACATTTGTCGACTCTGCCACATTTTGGCAGCGACCCAACACTGTTTGATGGTTGTTTTCTATTTTATAATAGTTGGGTATAAAAGACATGGTGTCCAGAGGGGGATCTATGGAGCCATCAGCCAAGTTGAATTGTTCTGCACAGGTCATTTGTTGTTAAAGGACCATGCTGGTGTTGGTGCAAGTTTTAGCCCTTTAACTAGAAATTATTTACATTACATTTTCAAAAGCATAACTGTTTTTTTTATTGATTTCCTGCCTTCCAGACAGCCCATATTTTCCATTCAGTTCTTTACAATAAGACATGAAAATTTCTGACATATACTTTTTGTTTTCTTGCTTTTAAAGAGGACTTATGTTTTTGTGCTTTTTCCATTTCCTTTAGTGTGTTATATAGTTTTTTTGTGCATGTAAAAAGTCTGCAAAGTTACAAAGTCCACATCAAAGGGAGTTACTCTTCCCCACAGAAACGCTGCTCCTGAACTGCCTGAAACACCTTGCTTTAAATTCCGCCTTTTTTGCTGTAACATGGTGATGTCACCAAGTAACACATTTGCATAATACCTGCCTAGCGGCTAGTTTGGCACGCCCTCAAACAAAGCTAGTTAGAGCGGAGCTGGAGCCGAGTCCGAAGAGTTTGGTTCGGTTGACCAGTCACAACAGAGTGGACCAGCTGACCAATCAGAGCAGACTGGGCTTTTTGAGAGGGCGGGGCTCAAACAGAGCGTTTCAGACAGAGGGTGAAAAGAGGTGCTCCAGCACAGCCGAGAAAAGTAAAGCGTTTTTTTAACATTAAAGCATGTAAACATGTTCTAGTAGAAATCCAAAATACAAGTATGAACCTGAAAATATGCATAATAGGTCCTCTTTAAGATCACAACATCAACATGCCAACATCGTAATGCAATCATGTGCTACGTTAACAGAAAATCAAACCTACAACACAAACAAGTGGCAGACATTGACACTGTCAATGGGATCACGTACATTTTTATATTGTTCACATTTGAAAGGCTCTTAAATCATGGATTTTGCAGCTACATTAAACACACAGACAACCAGTTCCCGCTTGCAGCTGCATTACCTGAAACACTAATGATTGATTTTCATACTGTATTGATTAAATGGAAGCTAATAGCTGTCTGGAAAAAAATCAATGTAACAAAAATAAGGTATGCTTTTGAAAATGTTGAAAGATAAGAATAGATATGGAACTTTTAAGAACGTTTTTTGATGATGAAAATGTCTATTATTTATGATGTGAATCTGTACTGCTGTTCTTGTTTGTGATGAACCTAAATTGATGGAGTACCGAGACGAAGAGCCTCATGTTTGTACTGTACTGGTGTTTAAAAAAAGGCCTCTGTCTGTCCAGATGCCTGTCCCATGGTTAGACACGAAAATGAGCACAATGAGAAGAGAGAGAGAGACGATGGAAGAAACCCTCTCTGACATGCACGCACAAAGCCATTACAACACAAATACAGACGCATTTACAAACACACACAGTGATACAGACAACTCCTCATCCTTTGCCTCGCTACAACTCTGCACTAACAAAGCCTTGATACTGTATATGCACAGTCTGTATTTGCCTTTACCAATAAATACTTTAATGTGGAGACGCCTGTCATCTGTATTTTTAACAGGATTAAGAGTTATTGTGCCATTTGATTGAAGCTTTTATCCAATTTTCTTCTTGCAATATCTTGTTAGTCTTGTTTTCTTGTTGTCAACAAAACTTTAAAATAAAGTTTTACACACATCCACACCTTATTGTGCACACAGATGAAAATCTTTTACCTGAAGGGCCTTAACGTTGGACGAAGGTTTGGACATAATCCCCCCGGGTAAGTCCACTGACCTGGAGGAAGCACAGATCACAGACATTCAGCGTTCAGTGTGTGTGTGTGTGTGTGTGTGTGTGTACGTGTGTTTGTGTTGGGGGCATTGGGACTCTGTTTCTGTGGTTTTAAAGGGCCAGGATAGCGTTTCAGTTGCTTAGCGACTCTTACACAGAGATGCAGGTAGAGGAACTGTTCTCTGAATCATTCATGAGAGGGAGGCAGCGGCGAATGTCAAAATAAAAGTGCTTCAATTTCAGCAAGTGTGTGAGAGAGAAGCTTTGCATTGAGTGTAGTGACGTAGTGTAGGACAAGTTGGATATCTAAATGTGTTTCTTTTACTGAGCAGGAACAGCAGTGACAGGCTCTAAATGGGGTTATTAATCACACTATTCAAATCTCAACAAACCACATAATCGCTCTCATTCAGGGATAATTGCATGTTCATAAGATAAGATAAGATATTCTTTTATTAGTCCCACAGTGGGGACATTTGCAGTGTACAGCAGCAAAGGGGATAGTGCAAAAAACAAGAAGCATCGGTAAAAAACTAAAAGCAAGATACAAAACAAAAGTGAAACAAAAAATGAACAATTTAAATAGAAGGAAATATAGAAATAGGAACAATATAAGCAAGGGGAAATATTAAAAATAGGAACAATATATACAGTATTGACTATTACCAGACAATTGTACAAGTGGAAATGATATTGCACAGTGAGAATGAAATTTCACCTGAAAATTTTGCACAGTATGAATTACACCTGAGTAGTATTGATATGTTAATGATAGTGTTTGGCGATGGTCCACAAACCAGTGGGTGACATCACGGTGACTACGTCCACCTCTTACATTCTATGAATCTATATCCCTAACCTTAATCTAAGTGCTTTTGTCACCTAAACCTAAAGTGCGGCATCACTTTTTGCACGCTGTAAACACGTGCTTAACGTTGTGAATTAAACAAAATCACTTAGTTAGGTTTAGGAAAAAAACAACATGGTTGGGCTTAAAATTACTACATTTGTACTGGACATTGTGAACATGGGGCACGGACAATCATCTAATTGCAAAGTGAAAGTGAAACTTAACGTACGGGGCACGAACAGAGTTCTCCTGGATGAAAGCCCTGTGTTTGTTGGACCCTATGCGTTTAATATTGATGTGGATGGGTTTACATTGTAGTATGGAAAGCCCAGTGCGTCGCATACTGGTGCTTGTGCGGCGGTATCGAACCCTGACGGCTGTGAGAAAGCGTCGGTATTTGACGCCCTGGGAATGAGAATGGGCTGAAATCCGCCTTTGTGTACAGTACGCTGTGCAAAAACAGAAGATAGACAGGCAAAACAGTCACTGTAGTGTTTTTGATGGTCTGAATTCTGTGGGTTTCTGCTGAGATTGTTCAAAATAATTAAATCTAGATTATCGTCAGCATTAAAATACAACAATCCTGCACAAAGTATCTGCTAGAATCAGCTACTAGAAATAAACAAATTTGGTCTTCACCTCTTCCTCATTTCATCCCAGCCTGTTTTCTGTTACTTTCTACTTCCTCCCTCCCTTTACAGATCAACACGGACCCAAGTGGTTCCTAATCGTAGAAGTTTCCATGGCCTATTTATCTTATCTACGAGTGGCTCAGAGCAGAGTAGAGGACCAAAGAAACGCAGTGAGTCCCAGGCCCTCTGGCTGCTGCTGCTGCTGCTGCTGCTGCTGTGTTCGATGGCAGCCCTTAGATACCGTTGCTATGGTCCTGTTTGTGCAACAACATACAGTAAGAGCTTTGCTGTCCTTGACATGAGAGCAAAAGCCTGGACACCCCAAAATACACAACCACTGATACACACACACATACACACACACGTGTGCTTACACAACGGAATGATATTTATGTTGGCCGTGAGTAGCAGCTGCACGCTGATGTAACGCCGCAAAGCCTCACAAACCCTTTCACTTTCACACATGCACACTCACACTCGCTCATAACCAAAGGTACAATTGTTCTTTATACTTTAAAGTATGCAAATCTTCAAATATTAAAACCTCGGTGCAGACACCTAACAAAAAAGGCTCTTTGAGGTATGTGTGTGTGAGCAGGCAATTAGCTTAGCTTAGCATAACGACTGGAAGCAGGGTCAAACAGCGAGCCAAGCATTGACAGTGTTTGCTGTACTATAAGCTAATCATCTCCTGGCTTTAGCTTCATATTTAGCATACAGACATGAGAATGGTGCCAGTCTATAGGCTATAAGCATCTTTCCCAAAATTTTAAACTATTCCTTTAAAGATATACACTTCAGTATATATATAGAGAGAATATTGCCAGATACCTTTAAGAATTAAAGTTACTTTTTGCAAATAATAGGACGAAATCAATGCTTTGTTTCATCAAAACAAATCCAAATAAGAGTTCAGCAGGTTGAGCAGGTTATTGGAAACTTCCAGACTGTTCCTTTAACTCAAACTACAAAATGAATGCATGAATGAATACTACAGTAATGGCCTACCTACCATTCAAACACACACAAAACAAAGCAGATCTAACTTACCTGTTGATGACACAACACTGTATCTTCTAATGCTTGAGTTTAAACAGACTTCTAGGACTTCTCTCGCTTGTTCACCTACACTTTCTATCCATCTCACACACTTGTTTCTTACTCTCCATATCTTTTCTTTCTCCTTTCTTCTTCTCTCCGCCCTCTCTCCTTCTCTCTATCTCTCCCTCTCTCCCTGCCTCGTAAGTGGTGGAAGGATTCCTCTCATATCTGGGATTTGTTCTCACTATAAATAGAAGAGTGATACACAGAAGGGACCTGCTTTCTATCCACACACACACACACTCTTAGACACACATGGACACGCAGAGTGACGGATCAAAACATTGTCAAACAGTAGCAGAGGGCACTTGGATCTCTTTACTTTTAACATCTTTTTAAGGTTTTTCAAAGTAGAGTTTCAGTAAAATGTTATGATGACTAAAAGAGTTTATCTGCAGGACCAAACTTCATTCAAAAAATTGAACATTTAAGCATGACATACTCCAATTCACAGATGTTTATAATGACAAGTATGGGCCCTGGTTTGAACATCTTTTTAAGGTTTTCAAACAAGAGTTATGGTGAAATGTTCTGATGACTAAAATAGTTTATCTGTAAGACCAAACTTCATTCAAATTGAGCATTTAAGCATGAAACACTGTCTGCATATCATATTCACATACATGTATGTTTATAATGACAAGTATGATCCCTGATTTGACCATCTTTTTAAGGTTTTTACAGTAAGATGTTCCAGTGAGGGAAATAATTTACCTGCTCGACCAAACTTCATTAAAAAAATGGAACATTTAATCATGAAAAACACAAGACTGTCTGCTTATATGATATTCACAGATGTTTATGATGACAAGCATGGTCCCTCATATAAAGGTTTTCAAGCTTTAAGATGTTCTGGTGAGGTAAATACTTTAACGTCTAGACCAAACCTCATTCAATAAATGGAACATTTAAGAATTAAACAGTTTGTTTATATGATACTCACACATGTTTATAATGACAAGTATGGCAATTTTTGTCTGCATCTTCATCAAACCCTGACACATGAGTCCTCAAAACACTCCTTCTAATCTTAGTGACTAAAATGGCTCTGCCCTATTTCTGTTCTGGCACTCAAACACACTCACACACACACAGAGGTGCTGTTATATCTACATGTGTACACTGATGTGCATCCGTAGGGGAAGAGTGATCTCACAGAGTCAAAGGTGTGTGTGTGTGTGTGTGTATGTGTGTATGTGTGTGTGTATGTGCTCTCTTACCTCCTGGCGTGCGTGGCTGCTCTGCCCTGCCTGCGCTCTCTCTGAGGTCCTCTTCGGCTACCTGACCTGTTTCCTCTCGTCCTGATTGGCTCGGAGAGACACGAAACTCCTCCCTGAGAGGAATCCGACCCATCATGAGACAAGTAGAATTCATCCTGGTGTGTGTGTGTGTGTGTGTGTGTGTGTGTGTGTGTGTGTTTCTCTATATATGTGTTTTCTCATCTGTTTCTATATATTTGAAGTCTTTTGGAGCATGTGTGCGTGTGTGTGTGTGTATGTGTGTGTGTTTCCACCTACCTTTCTCTCAGGACTTAAATCAACTTTTCCTCAAATGGAGTTGTCCACCTTCATGGCATCAAAGCACAGTGATGCTATATGAAACTAATCTACTGTGTGCCCAGGTAGTAAAATAAGCAGACTCAAACTGCAGGCTTGCTGTATATTTCAGCCTATGCAAATACAAACCACACATACACTGGTCCTACCTGTTGGCGAAGGACAACCCTCACCTTTTAAAGATAAACACCATCAGCCTTGAATGTGTTTATTGTACTCAGCAGCATGCTGCAGCTGAATGGCCTTTGTAGGTAGCTGAAGTTTGCAGGCAGCTGTTTAGTTGGCAGGAAATAGGATGTTGGAGGCCACATGCAGACATGAGGGCATCTGTCCTGTTCGTCTGCTCAAGCTGCTCATGTTGTTGCACCACCACGAAGAAAAAGCCACAAATATTTCACTGTGGTGGTGAGCAGTTGCCTGACTGACTGATAATTAGTAAACACATTTGGTTTTGGTGGCTTGTCTGCACTTTTGTAGCATACGTGACATGTTAGTGTGCAGAATTGACCTTTAACCTCACGTGGCCACAGAGAAAAAGTGACTTCCAAACATTTGTAGTGTGAATAAAACATGAATACTGAAAAGCAGGAGACTCTGTGTGACACTGAACTGTGGCGATATCGATGTGAATGCATTAACACACAGCATTTTATCCTCCTCCTAACAGTTTTATTTTCCCTTGCTCACATTTATGACTTAATGAGTCAGACCGGGAGCTTGTTTCCTCTTTGCATCTGAGTCAGTGCCATCGACATTTATTGGTGTCCTTTTACCCTCCTGGCCTTTTGCTAGGATGAAATCCAATATCCAGACTTACGCTTTTATTTTTCACTGCTGCAGCTCAGCCAAAGTCTGCAAAGCCTGATCAATTATTCTGTGCTCCATTTTAAGGGCTAGTGCTGCCTTTAGGTCTCTTGGTAAAGTCAAGTTGCAAACACATACCCTTTCTTTCTTGCCAATGTCATATTGTCATATTTTGTGTTAGCTGTTATTCTAGAAACAAAATACAGCATGACAACAGGAGGATGAATAGTAGAAAATATGCATTTCTGACCCACAAAAATCAATAATGAACAGAGTAATGATATAAACATACTGTAAAATAAAACACATCGAAAATTAGGACAGAGAGAATGTGTGATGATAAAATACATCATTACTTTTTGGCACAGCTTGCTGGTTGAAACAGATTAATTTAAATCTTCACAGCTTCACTCAGCCTTTAAACTGCTTTATTAATGTAATAACTTCATTTTACAAGCTTGCAATTTTAAATTGCACAACCCAGAGTGATTCCTCTGTCCACAAAGACACATACATCAACTTAGCTTTCTTGTATTTTACATTGGAACTGCACTTTG
>CAKAOH010022691.1:0-68775 GCA_916701665.1 Sebastiscus tertius | reverse complement strand
AACATCAAGCTTTTCCATTTTAAAACGAAACAGGACCAAATATTGATGCTTTTCGTGGTGTTTCTGTGTGAGTTGCTCCACCTTTAGCTCTTTTAGCATGTTTTTCTCCTTTAGAGCTGCAACAATTAGTCGATTCATCTATTAGTCAATCAACAGAAATTGATCATTATTTGTGTCATTTTTTAAAGGGACAGTGTGTAACATTTCGGGTGATCAATATATAACTATGTTTTCATTAGTGTATAATCACCTGAAATTAAGAATCGCTGTGTTTTCATTAGCTTAGAATGAGTCCTTCGTATCTACATAGGGAGCAGGTCCTCTCCACAGAGTCCGCCATGTGTCTACAGTAGCCCAGAACGGACAAACCAAACTCTGGCTCTAGTGAGAGCCTTACATGTTTTTACGTCACCTGAAGGCCACCGTAGTTCTCTGGCACGCTTGTGAAACTGAAAACCGTGGTACCGCCAGCTGCCGTCTGACTTCCGTTGCTCCTAAAGTAGTGTTATTATGGTAAGGATGAGTGAGCGGAGGGGTACTCAGTTGGTTGCAATTTGCAACCACACCCCTAGATGTCGCCAAATCTTACACACTGCACCTTTAAAGCATGCCCATAAAAACGCAGGTTTCAGCCTCTCAAATGTAATGATTTTCTGTTTTACATCATTGTAAACTGAATATTTTGGGGTTTTGGACTATTGGTCGGACAAAACAAGACATTTGAGGACGTCACCTTGGGCTGTGGGAAATTATAACAAGCAGTTTTCATTATTTTCTGACATTTTATAGGCAAAACAATTAATCGATTAATTGAGAAAATGATCAGTCCTAGTCTCTTTATAGCAAATGTATTGTATTTCTTTCACATTTTTCCCCTCAATAAATAATGTCCTTGCTGTGGGGGGTTCACTGCTGAATGAATTCATGGGGGACCCTGGTTGCAGTCTGTTTCTGAGAGCTATCATGCCTACAACTAGGACTTTTCTAATAGAAGTGGGCTAAGTGTTCTGGATGCCAGAGGAAGGCCTCAAACAGGAAATGTTGCAGGCTCACTGAAACGTTGCCAAACCACCCGCTGAATCACATCCATGTATTTGCATATTATGTAAATCACCCTGAGTTACTTAAGTGTAAACGGGAGAACATGTGTGTTTGTCTGAGTGTGAGAGAGCTCCTTTCCAAATCAGCTTACCATCTACCGTGACACATTAACATCACTCATGTCAGACGCGCGACCTACAGGGCTGCGTTTCCATTTCAGGCGTTCAGCTGACGCTCCGCTGCAGACTGCCTTATACAGAATAAACTTTATTTCCTTTACTTTGTTGCAGATGTATTCCATTAATACTCATTCCAAGTTTAATCCAATTCATTGTTCCTCCACGGCTCTGTGTATAGAATAAGTCATTTCCACACAGGATTAATCCAGAGTGTGCTTTACTTTTAGAACAATCTGCTGGTTTGCATAGTTTAAAAGCTTAGCTGTTACATGTGGACTCAGACACACACTCTCACTCACACACACAGTGCTGTAACCAAGCCAATGTGGAGATTGATCGGCTGGGCCGTGTCCAAATTAAAGCCCGTCCTCTGCAGACATGCCAAGCATAATAACTCTCTCCTCTCTTTGCACTTTTTCTTGGCCAGGGAAAGTGGGGAGAGAGAAAAAAAACAAATGCATGAGAGAAAGAGAAAGCAAGAAAAAGAAGAAGGAAAAAGAGGTGCAATTGGATAATGTCTTGACACCCATCGCAGAAAAAGGACTGCCTGGCTCTCAGATGTCTGACCCATTTTCTGCTCTCGCTCTCTCCCTCTCCTCCTTTCTCTCTAATTTCCTTCCTTCCTCTAATCTACAGTAAAGGAGCTCTCTGACTCAGATTCATTGGAGCTGCAGCGAGCTGTGGATTTCTATGAAATGCAATGCCACAGGATCCAAACCTACACACTGAAACAAAACAATCCACACATACCCGTCCTGATGCACAGTTTGGAACGGCAATAACTGGAACGAGAACACAAGGCCATGCTATGCTTCAACTGACGACGAATACATATTCTCTGTGTGGGCTTTTATGCAAATGTGTGTTGGTTTGTGTGTGTACACTACATATAAGTGGCACATGTTCTGTATGTGTTCAACAGTATGCATAATGAGAGGCCTGCGCGCCAACACAGACAGTTCAATAATTAATTATTCACTCGCTGGTAATACCCTGGTGCCCATCTCTAATAATAAAATCAGTTCACAGCTTTTAGATAAAGACAAGACAAGAATATTCTATTTATCGAGTTTCTGAAGATTTAGTCACATTAGGCCACGATGATGGATGAACTTAAGAGTAATTACGTGCAATAATGAGGGCAAATTTCCCCTGGTAGCATTGGTGCATATTAGCATTTTCACATTATATAGACCACTTCACAGCTGTAAACATCCCAAATGTGTCCCAGCTTGCTTCCTGTCATGCAGTGTATGTGAATGACCTAAGCTGACAGGAAGTAAATCTGGCCCTAAATTGTTGCCTAGCAATGCAGTTCTGTTGAAACGGTCTATAGTTGTCTGTGGCTTTCTATATATGAGTGTATGTTGTGCACAATGTGGTTAGGGTATAACTGCATGTTTTGACTACATCTCCACTATGAAAGGTTACCTTTTATGTCTCTGTAAGTGATTTTTAAAACGGACGGTTTACCCAAATTACAAAAGAAACTTATTTTATAGGTTAGCAGGGGTGGTTCTTCTAGGAGGAGATGTTGCTTTTGAAATGTTTTTAATTTCATCAAGTCATTTTTCAACAGTTTGATCATCACAAACTACATTCCATTCACATCCATTGTTTTAGGGTTGAGGCAGCAATCTCAACTAAAAAAAAACCTATAATTTAATATATAAACGTATAAGTCTTAAAGGTCCAGTGTAGGATCTGGTGGTGTCTAGCAGTGAGGTGAGGAGATTACAAGCAACTGAAGCCTCTCCTCTGTGCCGAGCGTGTTAGAGAGCTACGGTGGCCGACGCAAAAACACAAATGGCCCTCACTAGAGCCGGGGTACAGACTGTGTGTGTGTGTGTGTGTGTGTATGAGAGAAGTGAGTGGTGAAGCAAGAGAGAGAAAGCAGCGGCGACGAGAGCGAGTAACGTTATCTACTCCGGTCCAAGCAGGAAAAGTTCACAAGGTTTGATTGATGGATGTTATGATATTATTGGTTGAAATTGGTTGGTACTAGCTTACGTATGCATGCGTCATATTTTGTTTTAATAGAAGAAAAATTATTGGATTTTTATATAAAAATAGAAGCTGTTTTTTTGTTAAAATTTTTTTTAAAAAAATGCATGTATTGTTAAATAGTTGCACAATATGACTGGAGATGAGATCTAAAAGAGTTGCAAAGGCATTTTTCATTTCATCTTGACTTCAGGATCTCAGCCCTGGATGATCTGACGACACACACAGTTAACCTGGTAACAGCAAGGACGGTTTTCTCAGAATTCTGTGACTGCTTCACGATAAAAAGTCACCACTTGTTTCGGCAGTTGAACACCTTTAACGGGAAGCCGCAACAACAGCAGCAGTGGGAAATGTTGTGTTTGCATCAGCAGTAACTTAATACAGCTCAGTGAGATTGATATCAATGAGATCAAATTACAGTAATGCTGGATTACATGCTGCATCATTTCCTGTGAATCCCCTGTGCATGTGAAGGCAATGTGAATCTTCTGCGGACTCCACCATTAACAATTAATACTATTATTATTACATAGAATCAAAACCAGGGTTGGATTATGACTTATTTATGACAGTTTAGATTAATGAATGAGATTATTATGACTTAAAAGCTCTCATTGATATTGACTTTATGTAGATAAATATTAAAACAAATAATAACTCTACAGAGGCTTTAGAAAGGTGCAAAATAAAAGTACAGCTTTTCCTGAAAAAAATTATTATGATTGTAAATTTATCATTTAAATAATTTTGGCAGGTCCAAAATGAATGTTTTGTTTATCTCTGTGGAAGATATCTCACGTTAGTATCCCACTTCTAACAAGGCTTGTGAACCAATAGTAAAACGACGTTGGTATCTGGGTCGTCAGGTAGTGTGGAAAAAAAACGGATAAATAGCGGAAATTGACGTTAAGTATCTGGCAACGACTTGTTGTGAAGTAAATGCAATGGAACGGGGGAGAGAGAATGAACATCTAGTCATCTAATGACAAAAAAATAAATCACAGCAGCATGGCTAAATAGCACTAGAGGTGAGTGAGAATGTTTCCTTTGTAATATGGGTGAACTGACCCTTTCATATTATACTGAAATGCAAATTAAATAAATCAAATGGCTGCCTGGAAGCCTGTAAATCATTCTAAAACTGTAATGTATGCCTAAGGAAATGATTAACAGGCATGTATTTGTATGTAATGGGGTGAGCCATGCAGGTTAATGTACAGTAGGCTACTGCAGCGTCTGGTTTTACAGTAGCAGACCAGACATGCTTAAGTGACAATCTGTGGAAAAACAAGGGGAAGGGCTCACGGCTGGCAGAGGCTAGGGGAGGTAAAGGGTCGCCTTCGGTCAGCTAATCCCCCGTGTCAGATAAGGGTCTGCCAACACACTCGTGCTTAGCACACTAACACACACACACGCATGTACAGCAATAACAAAGAAAGCAATGGACTGTAAACAATGTACTTTTACATGATACCCACACAGAATACATTAAATCACAGTCAAACACATGATCCGTGCACCATCTCCCCCTTTCTGCTCGCTCTAATGTTATCTGTTTATACTTCTCTCTCTCTCTCTCTCTCTCTCTCTCTCTCTCTCTCTCTCTCTCTCTCTCTCTCTCGCACACAAACACGAATAGAAGGCCAGCAGGGTCAGCGGCGCTGCCTGCTTTGGCACAGAAGAGGACTACAGATGTGAAAGTAGGGAGAGCTCGCTCGCTCCGGGGACCAGCTGGAGCCCGTCCAACCTGGACAAGGGTCAGGGACACGACAGAGAACACAAGCAACATTTGGAGCCTCTTCTCAGGGGCCGGCCAGCCTGTCACTCTCGTCAGTCACCCCGGGCCGGCATCCAGCCAGATCTTCTAATGCTACGCAGGCCAATTTGATTATTTTGACCGTTCATTTTCACACCTTTGTAAAGGCACCTTTAAGGTACATTTTGAACAGATAAAAAATGTGTGATTAATATGCAATTAATAGAGTAACAATGGACAATCATGCGATTAATCATGATTAAATACAAAAACTGTAGCTCTAAAGCACAGCCTTTTAACTCTACATCCTTTGCAACACTTTCTATTTTCCTGTTGTGAAGCTGTTTAATATTTTTGGAAAGACTAAGTTTAATAAATGTGATCAAATAACAATAAACAAGGCCCAGGGTGGGACTACACTCTGTTCTATTCTGAGAATAACAAAACAGTAGTCTGCTATGATTACAATCATCTGCAGCAGTGCTTTTCCTCTTGTCATGTTTGTCAACACTAGTGTGAAATCATACTTTCGTATCATAAAAAAATTCCTCATGTCAGAGTCAAATTTATGACAAACAATTGTTTTGATATGGGAACTTGTTCCAGTTACACAGGACTGTTGGCAGCTTAATGCTCCCCTTGGTGTCGTCCTGCGTTAAACAAGTCAAACAGTTGTTGGGTACAGCATTAAACACTCACTCGAGACAGTTTAGACAGAGCTGTACAAACAGAGAGCAGGCTGGGTAAAAAAATGAACTGTAAGTGCCTTTGTGTATATCCCTATGTACGGCATTGTGCAAACAGAGTACCTAATGCAACATGTGTTCCACACAGGGAAGTGATCTGTACGAACTTGAGTGATAACATCTCAACTAAGAATAGCCGCCTGCATGTGTTTGTGAACATGAATGTGCTTCTGCTGGTGCATATCAGTTGTGTTGTTGGCGAGTGTGCAAAGCGTGCATGCAACTTCCCTGAATTTTTGTGCCCAGTTTTGCCATGCCGCAACTGCTGCAGGGCGGCAGTGTACGCTAATCACAGAGTGGTTGCCTCACACTTTGCCTATTGAGTTTCCTGCTATCCGGGCCAGCTATGTTGAAGGAAACATGAGCTTGTCTTCCACACCAAACACATGGAGACGCTGCAGACACACAGTGCCCACACCAGCAGCCTTGCATATATACCCACACACATGTGTGAATTAACACACGACACAGCTCGCGCCACATGCCGACACATGCATGTGTAAAAGAAGAGATGTTACTCTCAATCCCAGCGAGAAACTAAATCAATTTAGACTACACTTGCTAGTGTCTCCTGTTTGTTTGCTGACTGGCTGCAGTTGAGACAACTCAGAGGAGGAATGTGTACGCCTGCCAGATCAGCAAATCTCTCAATACTTTCATAAAGACAAATGCACGCACACACACACACACACACACACACACACACACACACACACACACACACACAGCCTCAGGGCACTTGGCATTAAGCTGGCATTCTGGACCTCCCAGTGCGTACTGTAGCTCGCCATCCCTCGACTTGGCGAGCAACACCAACAGGTAGACATGAAACAAACTCCCTGGCTCAGGTAAAGTGCAGAGCAAATCCCTGGATTAATGAAGCATTCACATTGGACAACAATATCTGGGTTATGTGTAGGATAGGGGCCTTCTTACAGTGATAATGATTGTTTACATACGCTACGTTGCTCTCAAACTAGTACTTCAAGTTTTTAAAGGTTACTTCTTTCAGAGTCATCATAAGCGACAGAACGTCCTTGTGCACCAGCCTCCATGATGACGATTTAATTAGGTTAGATTTCTTTTTTTTTTTTTATTAAGGGCAGACTGCCAAGAGCGGTTACACTATCATTTGTTTGATTATTTGCTAGAGCTGAACAAATTTCCCTTTCAACAACCTGGTACACACCTTTCACATGAATCATACCCGCATTCAAATCAAAATCATTTTATAAAACAGTTAAACACCAATAATTCATTATAATTAATCAACATGTTTCCCATTGTATCTTCTCTTTAAGCACCTTCAGGGTTGGAAAAATCATCTCATTCCACATTATCTGACAGTATCGTATAATTAGCAACTAATGAACATTAATTGTTTATAAAATGTGAGAAAATATTTTCAAAATACCCGTTATAATTTCCCAAGCTGACATATTAAAAGAAAATATAAGAAGATATTTAGTTTAGTATGGCTGCACAGCATTTTTGTAGTAGCAGATTTAAAAGGTTAAATCCATATGGGCAGCAAGCATCAGCAAGTGAAGCCCTGCAGAGTTGCTATGGATTAAAAAAAAGGTCACTTTGCCCCTTCTTAGCATCATTTTGAAGGTGAACCATGCGGCTAAAGTGCTGCTGCTGCTGCTGCATCTGACAAACTGTCCATTAAGCCAAAAGGACAGAGCGACATGGACAAAATTCAAAAATCACAAGCTAAAAGCTAAAATGTAAATCATAATGATCATCTCTCAGTAATATCAGACTTTAATCACTGTCGTCATGAAATATAAGAAAACTGTCTCAAATAACAAGTGTACCAGTTTGTGTGTGTGTGTGTGTGTGTGTGTGTGTGTGTGTGTGTGTCTGTGTTTGTTTGCAGGAACCTGAGATAATAATCAAGAGAAGGTGACGAAGAAGGAGATTCATCACACGCAGTTTTGGCATCACAGCGTCAACAAACTGTTGAAAAGGTGACTCACTTGCGTTTCCTGTTACCAACATGAACCTCCACAAACCGCAGCCTACCCACCTGCAATCGTAATATAATGGCACGCAATTTCCACCACGACCACGATTCAATCGCACAGTGAATGCTGATTTATTCTCCACTCTGTCAGGAAGGGACAGCGTGTTATTCTGAGCCTGGCTCAAACAAGTGGCACGACTTCACTTTCTGTCAATGAAAAATAAATCGCTGGGAGAAGAATAGATTCCAGCTTCAGAAAGGTTTGGATATGATGTCAGAAAAAGAAGTTTCCTCAAACAGAAAAAGTGCTTGGTGGGCAATAACGGAGAGGCCCAGTGGAGAGTGGGTCAGTGTCAGTCACACTTCAAAGAAGCCCAGCTAAACTCTGAAGTGATCTTTAACCTCACCGACAGTCATAACATAAACCAAAGTCTAATTCTTCAGCCGGGGGAATATCTCGCACACACATGACCTACACACTTGTTGCCTCAGTCAGACAAGGTTGTGATTCGACCACTGTGAAAACCAGACATGTGACCGAAATCTAGGGCATTCTCCAACTGAGGAAGCAGCTGCCGTAAATTAACAGGAGAATTGTGCAATAACTGCTAGAAAGAAGTGACCTGCCATAACTGAACATAAAACCTTCAAAGCTCTATCCAAAGCCCAAAAATAAAAAAGCATTACCGGTTACAGCTATATCTTATCAAGACAAACCTAACCTGCACTGTTATTAGTGATACTGTAGAACAGTGATTCCCAACCGGGGGTACTTGTACCCCAAGAGGTAATCCTGCAGCTGTCAGGGGGTACATGGAGAGATTGTGTAGTAGCTAAACTTTAATCCAACAGAATCTACTGTACTAAAAGAACAATATTCACCTACTCAGTCACCTGAGCAATGTTGTGACTACAAGTGTGAAAACCACAAAGTCTGCGATGAAAACAAGTCAGCAAGCTGACAAGGAAGGTGAAACATGTGATGGATAAACACTTAAAATAGCTAAACCTGATGATAATCTGTTGAAATTGTCAGCTAGAATTAGTGGATAAACAGTTGAAATAGTTAGCTAAAATGAAGGGATAAACAGTTGAAATGAGTTAGTTAGAAGACATAGATAAATGGTTGAAATAGCTCAAAGTAAATGGATAAATGGTTGTAACATTCTCTTCCACCCCGTCATACTAATGCAGACTAAACCAAACCGACCTAAATATTGATAAATCAATTGTAACGTCCACTATTATATCCACTTACTGCATATATTATTAATAGTTTAATAATGTCCCATTTTAAATGGATTCAAATGAACACATTTGGGAGGTGACGTGTGGTGTTGATGAAGGGGTACTGGGTTCATCCATCCAACAGGGCTGTTGGGTTTGCTATTGTAGAACAAGCTACAGCCTCTCTCTCTCCTGACACTTGTAATCCCACACAGTCTGGAGTGAAAAGTCATGTCCCTAATGAAAACCTACATGTTTCTATTCTGAAAGCCAACTGTATAACTTCATTTTGGTCTTGTAATTACGCAGCTATGTCGTAGCAAATGTACTGTAGGTGTAGGTGGCATGGGTGGCCTTAACCTCAATTCAAATTAAAAAAAAAATAAAAAAATCCAATGATCATGAGGTGGAGTTTTGCAGAAGCTTGCCAAACCATCAAGCGTTGGAACAAGTCCATCCAAATTTCCTGAAGCATGACAGATCACAAAACAGGGAGCAATAAAACTCCAGCCCTTCCTCTGCATAGCCAACTCTGTATCCAGCTCCTAATTCAGGGGTATTCAAGGGGAATTCAAGCAGTGGAGGCTCTGAGAGATGTTTAAGATCATCTCAAACCCGTGTTTACCAAAAAAAGAAATGCTGGTAAAGTTTCATTTGCAACAGCAGCAAAGTAAAGAGCATTAAACTCACTCGGATTGGATATTGAAAAAGGTCAATCTATTCTGCTCTCATGGATTTTCTTCCGACAGTTATGAAATGCTGACCTATATACAGTAGCCTACACGTTGGAAGAGCAGACTAGCCATGCATAGCGGGACTTGGGTCTCGGCCAATTTTTTTAATTGTGGGGTTTTATAAGCATCTCTTTGCTCAGAGTTATTCATTACCTCAGCGGATAGTATGTCCAAGCATGGAAAATTTCCAAGTGGAAGCGGTATAACAGATTTGTTCTTTTGCCTCTTATCACGTGCATTTTAACAGTATTGACATAATCATTAAAGCCATCAACCGTGCTTTCCTTTACCTTTGGGAGGTGCTTGATTGTGGTAAAAAGATACACACAGTACAGTAAATACACAATACTGCACAATGTACTTTAGAGCTGATTATCAAAATAGATTATTATGTCTCATTTTCTATTTTTTCTCTGGCTCCAGCTTCTCAATTTTAAGCATTTGCTGCTTTCCTCTGTTGTATTCCATTGTAAATAGAACATTTAGGGGGTTTTGGACTGTTTGATTGGACAAAACAACCAATTTGAAGATGTCCCTTTAAGCTCTCAGAACTTGTGATGGCCATTTTTCTAACAATGAATCAAATAATTGAGAAATTAATCCACAGATTGACCAAAAATGAAAATAGTCATTAGCTACAGCCCTAGTAATCCAGGGAAATAGCAGAAGTAACCAAGTCGCCATTATTGCGGTGGCGTCTCCCTACAATACACACACGTTTGAATACAAGCTGTCTTAAGAAGTGTACAATTTTCTACTTTTACCTTTACTTTCTATGTAACGTTGCTTTTGATAATGATGTCAAGGAGTTTGGGAAGAACCGGAGCAGTTTTCAGCTGCCTGATGTTAAGCTAACATGGTGAAACAGTTAACGTCAACAAAGCTAGCATAGTTAACGTTAGTCTGAAATGGTGAAACAAGTAACATCAGCTAAGTTAACACTGCTTAGCTAGCGTAGCTAATAACGTTAGTGGGCTAAAGACAGTGTTTAGGAGCTGCGGTGGTCCCACAGAATAAATGAACTCAGTCACCTAACTGTGGGGTTATTAAATATAGCATGAGTTGCTCTAACTAGGGCAACCTAATGACCACAAAGTAAACCTCATTACTCGGTTGAAAACATGTGGGTCCATTTTCTATACGTACTCATCTGTGTTTATTATATACGCCGACCATTACTACGAGCAACCACAGATGCTTTCGGCTGAAAGCAGACAGGATTCACTACAACTTGCCACCGCAGTAATGGCGGCACAGCTAGATCGCGGAACACACATATCAGTCGCCAGATTTGTCTATACTGTATATAGACATATGTCTAATTTATGTCTTATATGTGCAGGTATATACAACAAATCATTTGACACGGCATCAACCAAAGCAAAAGTTATCAATTTAGAGCAAATCTTCAATTATTTATTTTCAAATACTTGTCTCTAATGCCCTCACACTAACTCATAATCACACACATTAATTCCTCTTGGGAACTATAAACTGATTATCTTCTGCCCCAGAGGCACAGATACTGAAAGTGTTATAGCCAGTTTAATCTCAGATCCACATGAAGGGAATCCCTCCGTACGCCACAACGCCTCAGTGTTTACGACACAGTAGAAAAAAAAGTAGCCACTTTATTGTCTTGGGAACTGGTTGTTTAATACGTCTGCAAATGCGTAATGACTTAATTTCTATTCCACTGCATAAATTGAGGCAGCCCTCACAGAGAGAGAAAGAGAGAGAGAGAGCAGTTCAATGCCAGCAAATGTCGGATGTCCTCGTAAAGTGCTCCGCTTCGTCCTGGCAAAAATAAACCTCACGGGCCTCTGTGCCAAGTATTCCCGTTGATGAAAAGCCAGTTGTGAGTGGCCCCAGTTGTACCCAGGCAGAGCCAAGCTGACTGGTGTTAATAAGAAAGAAGTGCGGCTGTGTAAAACAGCTTCTCTACTCTCTCTCTGGCCAATAAAGGCTATTTTACAAATTATTATTTTCCCTGGAAATCTGGAAGCTGCTGAAGCACAAGCTGGCGGAGAGGGCCAGAGAGCAGTGACAAAGGTTCAATGGCACAGAGAATTAAAAAAAAGAAGGGTGCCTCTAGTAACCATCTGCATGGAAACCACTGCTCAAGAGAAAAAAAGAAAAAGAAAAAACGACTAAAGAATAAAGCGAAACCTAACCTACTAAGAAGAGGGAGGGGCCGACAACAGTGAGAAACAGCCACAGACTTGGGAGCACGCTGGCTGACATCACGTGTTAGGGGGATGGGGAGTTGCAGTATCTCGAGGACAGCAGGACCCCCAGTGGTCTGTGTGAAGACCGGTGCAGAGTGCACTGATAATCTCTTGTCGTGTTCACCATGACAGCATGCTTATCAGCGGTGGAGCTTCACGGGCCTCCAACTGCAACACAAACCCGCTACGACATCACACTGAAAGGTTAGCCTCATTCTTCTTCGGTAATGAGGTTTGAATTGCCGGTGAGGACACACTCATTACTCTGCGTGCCAGATATTACAACGGGAAACAGCACGGAGTTTCCTTTATGGCAGACACATTGCTTGTTATTGTTACTGGTATATATAGATATCAGCTGACTGGGCCTACTTTTTTTGAACTTTACCTCAATAGATTTAATGTGATTGCCATGTGGTCAACCGCTGCTTTGAATTAGAGCTGAAACGATATATGAAGACGTCACTCTTTGTGGGCATTTTGAACACTTTATAGACCAAACATTACCTGATTTATAATGAAAATAATCACTAATATTAAACTTTTTATTACCAGAATTAGAGCCACAAACTGAATATATTATTCTGTGGACATCTTTATTTAATCTTAATTGAATCAGGCAGTCTCTTTGAGATTAAGATCGTTCCCAACAGAGAACAAGAAGCATTCATCAGAATACACTCAGCAAAACAGAAACAACAACGAATCAGTCAATGAAGCTTTAAGGGGAATGTAAGACTCTAGTTTAAAGGCAGTTTGCAGTTCATTGCATTTAATAGGTGCATAGTTCCTGAAACCAGTTCTGCAAACCTTAGTGCGTACATGAGGGGTATCTAAGGGTAAGTAGTTACTGGAATGAATATGACCTGTTATTGTAACTCTAATACAATACCTCACACCACACTTCTTATCTATATAATTAAAAGGGCAAAGCCATGACTTTGACTCTATTAGGGCGGCCCCCTCTTAGTCAATTAGTCAACTAATTGGTCCTTTTGGTCTTAGTCGACGAAGATTTCTTTAGATGATTAGTTGTTTTTTTATGCTTTTTTCATGCTGACTGACTTATTTCCAAGACATTTATGAGCACATCTCTGGAAATGTCATGAGAGCCAATACTTCGGTACCAAGTAACGTTAACTAGTTCTCGTCCTGCCGATTTCAACGCAGGAGGTGCCAGTGATTTCATTATGAGATGTTCAGGGTCTGTTCAGTAAAAATGAGTATTGGGCAAAGGTAAATTCTAACGTTATCATGATGTGTTCAAATGTAATCTTATAAAATGTAGTTGTTGGCGTGAAACTTGAATAAATCCAGTTGTTTAAAGGAGATGTTTTCACAGCAATATAAAATAAATAGAGAGTAGGGCTGACTCGAATGCTTCGAAGCTCCGACTGTTGCCATGGTAATCAACCTCCAAATCAGTAATCGAATGCTTTGTTTTATATATACTGTATATATATATATATATATATATATATATATATATATAAGTATGTAATAATAATGTATAAATCCCAAAATAGCCCATGAAATAAGGAATAATCCCACAACATTATTCATACATGGGATTTATTGTTTACTTGTGTTTTTTACTGTGGTATCAAATTGATATCAAGAATCGTGGCATTAAACTGGTATTGGTATCAACTACTAAATTTCTGGTATTGTGGCATCGCTATAAATATCAACATGTCAGTGCTCTCTGGTGAATAAACTATGTAATGGCAACACTGTTTCTAAATTACCTCACACCTAGTTTGACATTTTCTGTCCTGCAATATCTTGTTAATTATCAGTAAAATATACACTGATACAAATTCATCTGCAAAAAGCTAATATGGGCCGATTTATCATCTACCTGTAGTTGACAAGTGTAGGTGATGGATTAAGCAGTGGAAGTGGAAGTCCTGAAAGAAATGAGTCCATTAAAGTGTCGGCTGAAGAAGAAGCACTGAAAGTAGTTGAAGCAACAAGCTGCACATACTGTATATTTATCATCAGAACTGGATTTGGTGGAACAAGAGGATGATTGTGAGAAGTAAACAGCCTTGAGGCAGTGACTAGCTCTCCTAAATCAGCAGGTCGTCATGATCTCATTAGTGCTTTGGACTCTATTAATTGGTATGCATAATGATGTATAGGCACATAAAGACGCCTGATGTTTATCTGATGTCATCTGAGCGATGTCTTGATGCATAAAGAGGCCGATTTATTTGCTCAAATAAAAATAAACTGAATCAAACATTCCTATAAAAGTGCTCTTTGATAAAGAGTTCTTTGTGCGTCTAAATACAGTATGTTGATAAATGCAAGCTATACTCTACGCTGCCACAACATCTATTAGCCCGGCTCTGGTGCACAAACCCGTGATGATCAGATGACTTCTTGTGGTTGGCTGCATTCACCCAGGCTGAATAGATCCTATGAAACAACCTACAAGTCTATATCATATGGGTGTGCTGTAATCTAATTAGTCATAGGAGAAAACACAGACAATGTGGTGAAGCGCCCTGAGGCCCAGCGTCTATTGGATGGGAACAGTCAACTGAGGTCAAGCAGAACGTAAAGGCAAAACAATGGGCATGTTATTATAGGACGTGCATTTATAGAGGAAAAGGCAACAATAAAGAAGTAGCACGATGCGTCACTTTTGGACCGAGGTACAATAAATATGTTTGAAAATGCCAGAAACATCTAAATCAGGGTAGTGATGTCTTGAGGTATTCAGCTTGACGTACGGGTAAACAATGTAGCTGCTCCTTCAGGACAAATTACTGCCATGTCGAGGACATTCCTTATTATGAGATGCATCATTTGCACGTGTTTCATTGAGGGATGCACCGATACCGGATCGGATATCGGGCCGATACGGACTCAAATAGCTGGATCTGGAATCGGTGACAATGGGGCTGATCTATTCAATTCAATTCTATGTTTATATACTATATACATTATATACTGGAATTTAAATTCCTGTTTAAGATTTGACCAATTTGTGGCTGCATTAAAAAGTTTACAAGTGAATTGTGATACTTGTTAATTTTAAAGATTTTTACCAAGTTGCTGGTTCATTATTTTAATAATAAATAACTATAATTTGAATAATAAAAATGTATATCTATGTATTTATTTGTTAAATTTTGTTTTACAAAGTTAGGAAAGCAATGTTTAAGTCCAGCCTGATGTTGCCTTACACATAAAAGGATGATCCCAGTCACTTCCACGCAATGACGCCTACAGCTTATTAATGTATAATTATTAACACTGGTATCAGAATCGGTACTCCGTAGCCTTGTTGTGGTGGTAGGTGTTACCGGTGTTACCGGTGTTACATGCCCACCGCCCGCACCGTCGTTTCGCTTTTTTTTTTTACAGAAATAAAACCCTTTTAGTTAATTTTGGCATATCAGCGGCGTGATTACAATAGATAATGGTGTCTGTTCCACACCGAGTCTTAGCACAGAGTAGCAAGTGTTAGATTTCACACACTGGACGAGAGAAAGTTGACAGATCGAGAGATGGCAGAGGATTTGGTGTCAAAGCGAAAAGCAAATGTGCCTATTTGGCAATATTTCAGATTTAAATCCGATGCTATAAGAGAACCATAACGTTAATGAGGTAGCGCTAATCGCTGCGAGGAGGACGGAGCGGTCACAGCCGGTGTGCGCTGCGCAGCAGCGCCAGGTAGACCCCTGCGGGTAAAGATCAAAGTCAGCGCTCTGCACATATTGACCGTCATCTTTTCTTGTAAAATGTCCGGTATAATCGGTAACACCGGTGGTGTCACAAGTTTATAAACCAGTGGGAAATTTTCCTCACCGTCACATCCCTAGTACTCGGTATCAACCGATATCCAAAGCCCTGGTATCTGGTATTGGTATCGGGACTGAAAAAGTCGGATTGGTGCGTCCCTAGTTTCATTAAAACTGACTAATAAAACAAACATCTAATCAACTGTATTTACATTTAAATCCTCCTGAGAAAACAAAAAAAGGAGGCAAATCCTAGATTCACCCTGCTCACCAGACTCAGTTCAGGAATAGCTTTTGACATATTGGCCTACCCAGCATGCCCTCTGCCTCGCTAGACAGCTCTGACATCATTATACAGCAGATACAGACCAGGACATCAGCTGCACAGCCATGGTTATATAAGTGAACGCTCTATGTTTCTAAGCATTAAGCGCTGCTGCTGCCCCACCACGGGGAATAGGAGGGGATGGGTGTAGACGAGGAGAGGAGAGGAGGGGGGTAAGGAGAAGGAAAAGGAGCGAGGAGGCCAGGAAGAAAGACAGACAGAAACCGGGTCACAAAAAGAGAGGCCCACTGGGGTGCTCGCTGCTGGGAGAGACTGAAGAAGGTCACCTCTGGCCCCCTAAAGGAGCCCCAGCCGACAGGAAGAGGAGAGAGGAGAAAGAGGAGACCGGGTCACATGGGGCTACACCCATCCACCTTCTGTGTGCTCTCTCATATACATCACTCTGTATTAGCTTCCCTTCTACACATGGAAAAACATATTTACAATAAAGGAAGAATGAAGTGCCAGTGTGTGAGAAAACACATCTCAATGTTTCTCTGAGTTTGTCTATTAGTTTCTGATGGAAGACCTTTGTTTGCACAGGTTTTTGCCCTCTCCGTAGCCCGCACTTGGTCTATTTAAGATCCTATCCGTAGAGAAAATGTTTATACTTGACTGCTGGATTTGTCCAGGGCTAATAATCAACCCAGAGAGAGAACACTGCGATTTAAACGGATGGCTAATGATTAATGAACAGTGGGCATCTGGGGCCATACCAGCTGATGCGACATAAATTAGTTTTAGTCCCGTTTTGTATAGAATCGAGAGACTCTGTAGGGGTTTACGCCACATCCATTTACATAATAAAGACAGAAACATTATTTATTAATAAAAGCTGTATGCAGTCTTAAAGACACCGTTGCACTTGGAGGAATAAATGAACCTATATCCCACTTTAAAGAACTCGAAGATGTCACATTGTGAGAAAGATGTTTCGTGCCAAATTTACTGTAAAATGAGAGTACAACCTTTTAAAAGTTCTCAAAGACATCTCGGACATCTAAGAGTCAAAACGACTTCAATTTTTCACAGGTTACCGTGTTGATGGTAAAATCCATACACTCTGCCTTTTAAAAACAAGCCTCGGTGTGCCAGAGGAAATGCTTCTGTTGCCAGCTTGATGGATTCAACTGCGAGAGCATACCGCTTTTAGACTGTCACTTTCTATCAGCGCAGAGCAAGATACTACTGTGAAAACGAATGCGACTGAGAATGGAGACCCTGAAAAGGCTCTGGGCAGAGTGGTTACATTGAGTGATTTAATTATTACAGCGCTGTAATGTGGTGATGAGGGACTTCACACACAAACAGCTGCAGACACACTAAGCAAACTGTCACCATTATATTCATGATCTGCTGCACTGAGATTATTTTCACTGGGGATTTTCACATGGTCTGAGCGAATGATTAAGTGTCAGCACTGGCTGTCAGCAGTCAGTCAGGGCTGTGCGGGACATCAGGTTGTATTAGTAAAGTGTTTCTTGGCAACATTTTAGCTCCTTCTTAATCAGTGCAGTCATATCAAGGCACCTTCCTGGGCAATGTTGTCTTTTGCTGCAGAAAGTACACCCTATTGTATCGAGCTGTGCTGCATTTTTGACGGCATGTTTATCTAAAACACACCGAAACACACACACACAGTTGTACGACTGAGCCAGAGCGTCTGTGGTTATTTAATACCCAACCCAGACAGTTTTAATGCAGTGCACATTGTGCTTCTCTAGAACACTTTGTTCTGATATTCGCAGTTTGTGATACACGTCCACAGATAAGCTCGGACGATAATTATCTGGGATGAACGGGACATTTGTTGTACTACAGTCAGCAATATAACCATAAAGCAAAAAAAAAAATACCCTTAATGCCAGTCTGTGAGCATCACAGGGACCTTTATACACAATGACAAACTATATATGCATGACTTATATTACATGAATGTTAATGGCCTAGTTATTACACTGAGTTTGGTTAGGGCTGCACAATTAATCGAATATTAATAGCGATCACAATTGTGGCTTCCCACAATGAAATGAACATGATGTCCAGAGATGTTGATGTTTACAATGTGTATTCTGTTCATAGAAAACTCTGCAGCATCAAATTAAGTGTTTCCTAAACTAACCAGCCACCAGCCGGTGATTGAGATGTTTTGGTTTCACTTTTGGGAATAGATATTATCTATACAACCAAAGTGTTTATGATTCAATTAAGAGCATATAATTGTTTATCCAGCTCTTAATGTTGCTAATTTTGCTCACAAAGTGCAGCAGATTGAAGCATTTAACTTTAAAATGTAGCTGACAACATAAGGGATAGGGTGAATATTCCTGTATTTTTTCATATTGCAATATATATATATATATATATATATATATATATATATATCAGAAAAAGATATTGCAATGTCAGTTTTTTCCAGCAATGTGTAAATAATTGTGATATCAATATTGATCAGAATAATCATAATAATAATTTGGCCATAATGGTGCAGCCCTAAGTTTGCTTTAGAAAGATTTACTCCAGCCCAGCAAAAAAAAAGATGATTTAAATTGACTTTCATTACAGCCTTAGATACAGTACTTCATCTAGAGATCAATACTATTATAAACACAAATATTGCTATTATTAAAATAACAAGTATGCATGCATGCATTATAGACCCTTATAGTCTAGGTCTCAAGGAGAAATGGGGACAACAGGATTCAGGTCATGTGAGTGAACTGAAAGGCCCCCTATAGTATAGCCTGTTCCTTATACATCAGGAGTGTATCATAGCTTGGTGATCTTTATCGATCAGTCTATATCTGCCCTCTGTGCACATGCGTGATTGGACCATGCACAGTGCAGCTGCAGGCATCAAT
Organism: Sebastiscus tertius; assembly: GCA_916701665.1. Taxonomy (NCBI): domain Eukaryota; kingdom Metazoa; phylum Chordata; class Actinopteri; order Perciformes; family Sebastidae; genus Sebastiscus; species Sebastiscus tertius. Next base: position 49,947 of record CAKAOH010022691.1, on the reverse strand, counting down.
CCAAGTTGGGGCCTATGTGTGTGTGTGCGTGCGTGTGTGTGTGCAGCACATAGTACATAGCATAATACACTATAGAGACATGCAGCATGCAAGCTGTGCAGTTAGCTGCACCAGAGGGAGACGTCAACAGTCTAGTGTCGGAATGGTGTGCAGAGCAGCCCGGTTAGAGGAGGCAGCAGCCTACTGTACAGAGCACCGTGTGGACCTTGGCTGCTGCTGCTGCTGCTCCGATCTGTCAAACCAGCCCGGGCTACTGATGCTACTAGCACCGCCACCACCACCGCCGCCAAACAACTGCATGCATCCACACACCACGCTGTGCAAGACGTTGATAGCGACACTTACCGTCGGTTACCCCCCCTTCCCACGCGGCGTGGACACCAGTTCGGGGTGTGATATTTAGGGCATTAGGAGGAAATGAAGCGGGAGAAAGTCAGCAGGGCTCCTTCCAGGTTTCTGCAACAATGTAGCGGCTGAGTGGTTCCACGTTCCAACGTTCCAACGTTCCAACCCTTCACTCTCACTCCGAAGCCCAGTAAGCTGCTCCTCCGCCGAGCTCTGCTACAATGTATCAGTCAACACTCCACGTTCCACGTCCTCCGTCCTACTGAGCTTTGTTTGCAGCAAAATCACTAGTTTGTTCCCCCTTTTTTGTGTTGCGTTTTGGCTGTGCTGCAGCGACAGGAGGGAAAGAAGCAGAAAAAAAAAGAAATACTACACGGTCGCTCCTCCCTCTCCTCCCTCCGCTTATGTAGTGTACAGTACGGGCAGCTCGGCTCGGCTCAGCTCGGCTCGGCTGGGTAACACACTTATTAAAACTATCTACCGCTCTCTACAGGACCACCACTGTAAAGCACAGACTGTACACAGACACATGTCGGGACGGGGAGATGCGGAACCTTCAATCTGCTGCTGTCCTTATTTATTGACCTCATCATCATCACTGCGATGAAGCCCCCTCCTTCCTCCTTCATCCTCCTCCTCCTCCTCCCTGAGGGAAGGTGAGATTAGTCCACCTTAATAGGTAGATAAGACATTTGGTGAAGGGAGACGACTGGGCTGTTAAATATTGTAATTAGAAGCACTGTCCTCCAACAACTGTTAGATATGTTAGTTATCTCTCAGAGAAATAAAATACAAAAAAATATTAGTGCTGAAATAATAAGCCAATTAATCAATTACTTGTTAATTACCATCTAAAGCAAAAATTCTGAAATGTGAGGATCTTCTCGTTTTTCTCATTGAATTATTTTCATAAATCCATTCGCCATTTAGTTCCTAAATTACCAGAAAATAGTGCAAAAAAAATGGCCATTATAATAAAGACCTGTCATCATGTCAAAACCCAAATATATTCAGTTTATTGTCATAGAAGATAAAGAAAAGTATAAAATTCTCTGAGAAGATGGGATCTGCAAATGTTTTGCATTTTTGCTTCAAAAAGCAAATATGATATATATACAGTATATACAATATATGCTTTATACATATATATATATATATATATATATAAATCAAAGAATCAACTAATTATTTCAGCTCAATTAATGATATTAGCATAGATAAGTGCTGAAATAATTGTCCAATTAACCGATTATTCAATCAACATGAATACTGGTTAATTATAAATAGGGCTGTCAATCAATTAAAATATTTAATCGCAAATTAATCGCAAATTTTTTTTCTGTTCAAAATGCATCTTAATGGGAAATTTGTCAAGTATTTAATACTCTTATACAGTTTTTCCTCGCCAAAATTTAGCGCACATTTGGAGCGTTATTTAGCCTAGTATGACATGGTTGGTACCAATGGAGTCATTGGATTTTCTAGTTTCATATGATACCAGTATCTTCACTCTAGCTTTAAAACTGAGCCCGTTACAACCTAAAAATCGCAAATTGCGTTAATGCGTTAAAGAAATTAGTGGCATTAAAAGAAATTTGCGTTAACGCGTTATCACGTTAACTTTGACAGCCCTAATTATAACATAATAAAAATGCAATAATGCCAAACATGTTCAGGGTCCAGCTTCTTAAAGGTGAGAATTTTCTCCTTTGCTCTATTTTATATAATTATAAATTGAATATCTTTTGAACTTATGGTTGGACAAAAAAAGCGATATGAAGTCAATGGATACAAAACAAAACAATTATTTTCATTATCAATTTTTTTTTAATTGGTTATTCGTTATAGTGATGAATGCCCAAGGTGAGGTCTTCAGATTGCTTCTTTTGTCTGATCAACAGTATAGATCTCCATTTATAATGGTATAAAAAAGAGAAAAGCAGGGAATCATTACATTTGAGGAGCTAGACCCAGCAATTTTTTGGGCTTTATCGCTTTAATAAATGCCTTAAATAGTTAATCAATTACCAAAATGGTTGGCAATTAATTTTGTGACAGTCAACCAATAGTTACAGCCGCTTTTTTGAAGGCATTGAAAGTTCGTAGACCAAAAAATCCATCAATCAATGATAATAATCATTACTTTTGGCTCCAATGTTGATACATGCGACTCTGTATTTTGATAACAGAACAGAATTTGTGACGGTAAGCATATAGTATTGATTTTGTAGGCAATACTTTGCAACGTGGCGGTTGTTATCACAGAACAAACAAGCAGAGTGGATCAGGGCTCAGTGGGATCACTCAATTACAATAATCCCTGGCTTGCTGTACATCATTCCACTTATTTAATAATCTACGGATGTACAGAAGACGGAAGATAATACACTCCACTTATTTTGATCAAAATAACAGGAGGACAAACAGAACCTTCAAAATTACTATAGCTGCTTCAAATACGCCGCACGCTGACAACGGCATCTTGAGAGGATCCGGAAGTCAGCCGAGGAATCTCTTAACACTATGGTAAAACTGACCCCTTTCTTTATTCATTCTTTATCTGCTTTTCCTGCAATGTGTGAAACCCAAAGTGTTTCCATACTTCGTTTCGTCTCGCTGTGGTTTGTTTTGGTTGATGGATACGGAACGAATATGACGTCACATTACTCAGACTACAACAATAAAAGCGGTAACTTCTACCTACCTCCACATAAACTCAAATGAAGCATATATATATATCGATTCTGGCATTAACATTTTTTATTTCAAAATTGATACATAGGTGTATTGATTTTTTTCCCCGGTCCTAATTCATACCGTCACATCTTTTATCGAGTGAAGTTCAACTTTAAAAAAACCCATAGTGCAGGCAGGGCTTGTGAAATAAAGTTCAATGGGATAGCCTCAGCTATGTTTCAAAAGATTTCTCCTTCCTCTCTTCAGTCTTCGAGGAAACTCGCTGAGAGAATGTATGCTGACTGTACTGTAGCCTTCAAACAGTCAGATATGTCTGTCCGACTAATCTGGCCGTCAAATATTCAGGAAATCACCAGCTGTGAAAGTGGCACAATCTTCTAGCTCTGCATGGCCAGAAGAGAGAAGTGTGACATTTACATTTGATGGTTTTCAATTGCAGAGAGTTGCTGGTAGAGGACGAAGCTACACATTGTGCAGCACACGCATGAAAGATTCCTGCTTTTACTGAGTGTGTGACAGTTTGTGTGTGTGTGTGTCTCCATGCCTGTACTAAGTTTGAACATTTCACTATATGGGAGAGTCGTGATACAGGAAGTTGGTATTTGATTAGATGCTGGTAAGTCAGATCAACCAAATAAGTTCCATCGGCTGACAGCCTAATCAAAAGAAAGTACCTGTGGAGAACTGTTCCATGCTAATGACTTAACTCTGCATTTGATCCTGTTGCTTTCTGTCCCCATTTTAAAGAGGCCATTCCATGCATGCATGATTCACAACATTTGGAGTGCAAATGTCATCTGTTTCAGTTGTTATGACAACTCCAAAAGATACCAATTACTAAGGAACACCAATTACCAGATCCCCCACAGGTTGTCAGATTGCAAGAATACATTACAGACAATCAGAGGAGCTTATTAGGTCAGATTTAGGACAGGCAGGAGGGACTACATCTCCCAGCATGCAGGTGTGACTCAGCTGACGGTACAATGCATTTGAGTGTTTAGTGTTAAAATGTGTCTATTAAGCATTATACAATATATGCACATGGAAACTACAGCATGGTTGAGGTTCAATTTAGGAAACTAAAAAATCAGGGTCATTGGGTGTTCTTCAAGTCTATGTTAATTCACTACTCACATGTCATATGTACATTGAAAGAGTTATTTCTAGGGCTGTCAATCGATTAAAATACTTAACTGTGACTAATCGCATGATTGTCCATAGTTAATCGTGATTAATTGCAAATGTATCATACATTTTTTTATCTGTTCAAAATGTACCTTAATGGGAGATTTATCAAGTATTTAATACTCCTATCAACATTGGAGTTGGAAAATATGCTTGCTTTATGTAAATGTATGTATATATTTATTACTGGAAATCAATTAACAACATAAAACAATGACAACTATTGTCCAGAAACCCTCACAGGTACTGCATTTAGCATAAAACAATATGCTCAAATCATAACATGATGAATTGAATTGGCAACCCATCCAAAAGTTGTCAAGATATATCATTATGCACCAAAAATATCAAACTCATGGTGACGCAGGAGGACAAGTCAAGGGATCACCAAAGTCATCAGGTTACATTGTCTGGGAACCAGGAATTTCCGACTCTCATTGCCACACTGGTAACTACGTGGTTAGGACAAGATCATCGTAATGGTTACATATTTTAAAAAACAAATAAGCCAACACTGGTGCTGCAGATCCCGGCCTCATGTGTCCAATCAAGCTTATTTAATTAAACACCCATCCCCCACCCCAATCTTACTTTTGGCTGCGGTCTATAAATGTCACTCTACTTCCCACATTGGCGCTGAGCGTTGGCTCTTGGAGGCAAGTCGTAAACTGCTGAATCGTCCAAGTGTATTTTATTCCTACAGAGATTGGGCAGCAGAGTAGATGAATACATTAATGAGTGCAAGGATGGACAGATGGATAATAGCCCTTCTATATGAATCTATTCCCACCACAGACTGGCGAAAAATATGCACGTAGCATCTGGGATCTCTGAGGCTTTGGTTTGGGTTTACCGTTCACCGCCATTACTGGAGCCACAAAATACAAATTTGGTCAAATTTGGACTAATGGTACCATCGAATCCGTCTCCTGTGTTTTCTGAAAAGTCTCAAAGTACTGCGATTCCTCGATTTGGTATTATTTTAGATTTATTAGATTGAAACAATATGTTTGGTGCAAAAGTACTAAAACACTACTGTGCTAAACATTAACATTGACATCTTGCAATCCGATACTACAAAGATTTCTTTTCTGCTATGCTTTTAATTAGCCTTCTGTCATTGTGGTTGTGCGTTTCATTTGCATTTGATCACTTAATTGTTTGTTAGTGCACCATGTATGCAAGTGTATAAAGTTCCAACTGTTAATAGTCTTTGCTTTTCTGTCAAGCACAGCGTGTTACCCTTGGAATGAAAGGTGTTATATAAATAAACTTTTGCTCTATTGGGAAGGTTGTAAATCATTGTCAGGCTATAAAAACACACTATAATTAGGCCAAAACACACTGAACACATACAGACACACGTTTAATATCCTACTACCTTTCACATCTAAGGCCTCTTTTAGTTTGCAAAATCTTTGCATTTGCTTAAGAACATACGAGGGAAAACTTTTGCATCTTTAATCCTAACCCTCCTTTTTTCGTTGTATGTCAGGGGTTGCACTTATGCATGTTATAAGAGATTTGCTTCCATTTGGTAGCAGGATTTAATCATTGGATTAAAACACAGTGAAAACACAATCTGTGTGTGATGAACTGGATTAACCGTTAGATTTCCTACAGCAGCACTGCACTGCCCTGTGTTTCGTCTGTTAGCTCACTGTCAAGGAATTAATTCCTACACAGCCTCTTTTCACATTTATCCACAGTGGTGTGCATCATTAGTTTGGATTATACTCAGATTATAAATGTTTTATTACTTCATGAGCAGTCTTTAATGCACACAGTTAAGCATGTAAATCACACAGATGGGCCAAAGCAACGCACAGGACCATTCTCAGCTGTTGTTATTTATCTTTGCAACACTCTGATCAGTCTCATGAGTAAAGGGAAATATAATATTCACTGCTTTCTCATCACACATCCTTAAAGCATAGACGTGAGAATTACAACGATTGAAGACAGTCTGCGTATGTGTAATTTATTATGTACGTATTATGTACATCATCTACGGTGTAAATGAGTCGTGCTGAATTTACTGTGCATGTTCTGTCCATTCACTGTTTAGTTCCTAAACTGTCAGAAAATAGTGCAAAAATGCCCATTGTCATCAGGTCACATCAGGTAACAAAGAAGATTTTTCTGATATCTGCAGGACAACATCACCTGTCTGTGCCTGGATAAGGTTTTAATGCACAAACATGGCTTGTTACTTTTCAGTACTTTGTTAAGGTTAGGGAAAGATAATAGTTTGGGTTAAAATGACTACTTTGTCAAGGTTAGGGGACCTTAGTCGTCAAGATTAAAATAATAACCACGTGGTTATGGTTCAGGAATGATGGTTTAAAAAAAACATAGACTGGTTGATGCAAACAGGAAACCAACAGCGGTCATGTTAAAGTCCATTGTTTTGCTGTCCCAGCCATCCACCACGAACTCCACCCATATATGCAGACTTTATCGCTCTATAATAACAAAACTGACTTCCTCCTTTGCTTTCGTCATATTTACTACAGCCGCTAGAGGGCTTGAATGTAAACATATGTCATTTTGGGGCAGTTGCTAAGTTGAGGTGTGCATCTTCACTGGCCTCACGATTCGATCACGATTCACCTGTCAACGATTCCAATGCACAACGATTCTCGATGCATCTCAATGTATTGCATCCTTGATTTTCTACATTACTGCACATGTCTACTTTTCATCAATTAATACATGCAGTCAATTCTGAACTCCTTCTTTATTTAGAAATTGTTTCCAAAAACAGATTGGTGGAGAGAGAAAGAGGAGAGAAACACGTGACAGTAAATGACAGCAAAACGCAGTAAAGTCTCACGCTGAGCTGAATTGAAACCAAACTCCTGATTGTGTTCCGTCACCTCATCGCCGCAGAATCGTTTGCCACATCGCGATGCATCTAATAATCAAGACATTTCTACACATCTATTGCTCAGATAACTAATGCTGCTATTGTTCTTGGGAGGAAAGTCTCCATTTCTTTGTTTGGCAAAACTAAAGAGGATATTTGTAGCCCATCTGCTAATAGTTCTGTTCTCAAAACGAGAAGAATTATGTAAATCTGTAATCTATTTCCTTGTTTTCCAAGCTTGAATGTATTTGCCAGTTTGCACACTCAGGAAGGGCAAGTTGGCAAGAAGTGCAATAATAAAGTATCCAGAGTGTGCTAGTGGAGCTAAGTGTGCTGATTTGTTATCATTTTTATTACAACTTCCAAATTAGAAATCAATAAAATAAATAAATGCGTAATAGACAGACTGACTGAAAACCAATAACTGAAAGGTAGATGAATCTCTGATACCTTTGACAGACGGGAGGTTGAGACAAGTGGTTTAGAGGGTCATAGAGACACTGGTCTTCTGCCCTCAGTTTACTTTCATTTCCTGCACCTTTGCACTCGTATTCTTGACCCTTTCACTGATTGTGTGCTACTTTGTTGGCATGACAACAAAAGGGAAATCCAATTTTAAAGGCAGGCTGCACCTGTGACATTTGCCAGCAGATCCTCCCAGTGAAAAACTACGACTACAAATGAGTAGTCTGAGCCTTTTTGAATATGAACGTGGAACCCTGGCAGCGTCCACCATTTAACTAAACCTCTAAAAGAGCTTTATGTGTATACAGTTGGACATGTAACATTTTCCAATTAGTCCATACGTCTTTCAGCACGATACCCCCTTTGTCCAAATGCAAACAAGTGAGAGTTAATCTAACAAATGGCTGTCAAAGCCTGATACTGGAGAGGCTCGGCTCTGAATAATGGATCACTCCATCTGCAGCTTGCCCTCTGCCTTAATGGCACCAGTACCTAATCTAGCCCATGATAAACTTCTCTGTTGATTGAAGTTAACATGTTGTTCTCTGGTTCATACAGACACCACTGTGTTAAAGGTTATGTGGTAATTCATTATTAATCGACTGCAAAATTAACTGTGACTGTTGAAATTGTTGAGGTTTTTCAAGTTGTCAAGACAGGCTTTTATTAATCTTGTTCTGGTGAGGCATTAATAAACTCATGCTAATTAAGATAAAAGCAATATTGAAAGCTGAAATATATTGCAGCTTAAGAAAACACATGCACACAAGCATTCAATTTCAATTTAACAACACATTACTGCAAATAGAGAAAACACAACCAAATACAGAAACGCTGCAAGTAGCACAGACGAACGTAAATTGTTTCCAGGGGAAACTAAAAAGTTACACACACGGCTGGGACACGCTTGTTGTAGCCATGGCAAAGAACGTATATTGCCAAGAAGTGAAAGTCAATTGGTTGCCAGAGCCCAGCAGCAAAGCTACCACGACTACCAGACGCCACGAAAACGTCCGCCTAAAAAGTACCGTACAGAATTAAAACAAAATTATATCTATTATATATAAAATATTATAAATATAATTGTGTTAAAGTGTTTTCAGTCCAAAATGGTGGCACCAGCGTTTCATCTCTCTGCTTCTATAGTCGTTGGCCATGGATTTATTTTAAGAACTGTATACTGGACCCCAAGATAGTGCCAATTCAGTCCAATGAGTGCAATTGTTCGCCTGGTTCATACGCCAAAAATACGCTGATATATGCAGTAGTGTTTCTCCCACTGGCCCGGCCCATGAGTTCCCACTCGGCCCATAGACTTTACATTGTGACGATGTCACAGATTTTTAAATCGTTTTTCTCGGCTCAAGAAAAAGTTTTAAAAATATAAAACCTCTATGTATCAAAAATTCATAACACAAAGAGTCATAATTTACCTTATTTGCAGTTTGAGGTGTCTGTCAACACTTTTACAGTCTCTTTTATTATGGTGGTCTATGGGGAAAATGCTTTTTTCGCTGCAATACCGTGAGTGACCACTGGGCAAAATTGGAAGCAAGGTTGAACGGTGGCGAACGTTTTTATTCGGTGGGACAACAAGAGTGGCTTTTATTGTGAAGCAGTCACAGGAAACATAATGTATTGGTCACGAAGGTTAGCACTAACTGCAATCAAAAATGCGTCTACAAAACAAGACAATAATTTTCTACATTTGTTTTGACAGGGGGTGATTTTTAAATATTGGAAGTACAAGAACAAGAGCTTTTAGATAAAGAGTTGCATCTCCAACATTGAACATTGCATTAAACCGCACTTGCTGTTATCACCAGTTACCGCGGGTGTCGCCAAATGAAGCAGGACGGAAATTCCTCAGGATTATAAATTTGAATTTCTAAACAGGATGAAGAATTTGTTCCTGAACTTCAGAGTAAAGTTAACACTTTGCCTAAACAATATTCATTGATTTCAGTCTGGTAGTGTTGTGCAGCACAATTTGCTTCTTTAAAAATAATTTCTTATTATGTTGGTTCCATTTCTTTGATTTCAGATGATTAAGTAAACATACTGCTGTTTTTTTCCTATTCTTAACAAACAAAAAGATATTACACAAAAGGAAATAACATAACCCGTATTGACTACAGACTCAGTGTAAACACTTAACAGACAAAAACACCTCATGTAACTGAAACGCCTGTTATTGTTCAGGTAGCTTGGAGGATGTTGGGCCAAATGTACGACTACTGTTTTCAATGTAGAATCAAGGATGTTGCTTGTTGTGTCAAACCAACATGACATGAAAATGCACAGAAGGGCTGGACACTTAAACTCCTGTTCCATTATAAATTCCTGATGTTCATTTATTGTTTTCAGCATCTTCACTTATATCCTGTTATTGTTGCCAATCAATGAGCACCATGTAGCTATGAAATGAATGCATCTAAACAGCATTCTGTCTCCACCGTTTTCCAGAGAAAGGTTTGTTCTTACCAGCCCCTTTGGCATTTTCATCTCACTGATAAAATCACTTATTGTTTCTGTGCCCTTCCTTTATCATTGTTGTATTTGGTGCTTTGAGGGAAGGAAATCTGAACATTTTTTCTCTTCACTTTGCTGCCCTAAACAGACTCAGAGCTACCAGGGAAAAGAATAAGAGTTTGCTGAGTCCGGGAGTGTAAAGGAAGCCAAATGATTTAACCCCAGTCAACTCTCCAGACTCACCTCCCGGCAGTGTTGCCTCATATTGTTCGGTACTCGTACTCTGAATTCTCACACTGTAAAAAGGCCCTATCAGACTGAAGTGAAAACATTTTAAATATGTTCGTTATTTTGTCTGAAACCAGCAAATGTGCCAGTGAGTGTTCCCTCGATAAGATTTCTTAAAATAAGTCAGGATGCTCACCCACCAGTCTTAAAGTCTTAAAACAAGATCAATTACTTCAAGTCCCCATGATATGATAAATACATTGTCCCAGTTTTCATCCTGTGTCCCAGGGTTAATTGTTCATTAATCTCATTATATGCCAAATATATGTCAAAAAATCAGGGCTGTCAAAGTTAACAATGACGCGGTAACGCAAATTTGTTTTAACGCCACTAATTTCATTAACGCAGTTGATCTTTTGGAGGTTGAAGCGGGCTCAGTTTTGAAGCTAGAGTGAAGACACTGGCATCATATGAAACTAGAAAAACCTAAGGAATCCATTGGTACCAACCATGTCATACTAGCTGGTCCCTTGACCTCTGACCTCAAGATATGTGAATGAAAATGAGTTCTATGGGTACCCACGAGTCTCCCCTTTACAGACATGCCCACTTTATGATAATCACATGCAGTTTGGGGCAAGTCATTTGCCATGTTATGATGTGAGCATATTTTTTATGCTAAATGCAGTACCTGTGAGGGTTTATGGACAATATCTTTCATTGTTTTGTGTTGTTAATTGACTTCCAATAATAAATATATACATACATTTGCATAAAATAGCATATTTGTCCACTCCCATGTTGATAAGAGTATTAAATACTTGACAAATCTCCCTTAAGTTTTTGAACAGATAAAAAATGTGTGATTAATTTGCGATTAATCGTAATTAATCATGGACAATCATGCGATTAATTGCCTTAACTATTTGAGGTCACTTCCTAACCTTAATCATCTTGCGAGAGTTTTGCAACTTGTGGGTTACCTTCTAGACACACAGCCTCAAATAGACACATAGACATGATCTATTGTGTCTCTGATATAATAAATATTATACCTGATTATCATCAAAAGCAAAGTGTTCCTTGTGCTCCCCCTCTTATGGCCTATTATCTAGTCATTCAACAGTACGCCTCCATTGATACTCCCCGGTTACCATGGCAACAGCCCTCAAGTTGAACCGGAGTCATCATTATGAGACTGAAAAGCCGAGGTTAACCTCAGAGTTTGCTGACGAACCCTCTAATCCTGTGTGACGAGGATGTGAGGTCAGTGATCGGTATCTCGCTGCTTGTGATACCACTGTGCTCATTTGCTTAATGTATTTGGTTTCATGTGCGTTTGATTCTATGTCTTCAACAGTTTCATAGTAGTACCTGTGGATGTCACTTTGTCGACTGGAGGCCCCCCCGCAGCCTTTCATCACAACATGATTTATATCTGGATTTAGACACAAACAGCTTATCTTTGAAACATATCCACTAACTCATTCTCCCAACTTCTCAGCTGTCCAAACTTGCCTCTGCCCCTTTGTGCCGTGCTCCTGAGGAAGCTGACTCATGTTCATCATCGCAGTGGGACATTTGCATTTCAGGCCTATTTTTCATCCGATCTATTTTTCCTCCTCAAAGGAGAGGCACTTTGATGTCCCTCAAATCTCATTATGGCTGGGGCTCAGCACCGGCAAAGACTGATTTCCTCTGGTTTTGCAGTGGCGGGGAAGAACTGAGGGAGGCAAAATCCCTGTGGAGCAAAACCCAAATGGATACGGCCGGTCGCGAGGGGAACTCTTTGAAACGCACAGCGCCAAGAGCCTCATTCCATCATGGAGGCGTACCTTGTTTAGGGGTTGATTAGCAAGACCCAGTGTGACAGGGAGATGTAGTAGTTACCTGAAATCAGTCACACGACACGTGCACACTCAGACAGATGCACTGAGGAGCATAATCTCCACACAGTGACCCTGTTTTTTTACCTAATCACTGGAGGTTTATATTCTGTACTAGAATTTTAAAGCCACTATAATCTATAGTTATACATAGACAATGGATCAAATGTGAACAGCTCATTGTTTTGGTTGTCATCAGCGCAATTTCCAGTCAAAAAAGACAGCTGTTTTCAGTGAAAAAGCTCTAAAAACCCACCACATATCCCACCTTACTAATTAAAATACTAATTAAACACTTCCGCCACTACCGTCGTATGCACGGACTCATACAATTTTGACAAAAATGCAGAATTAGTGAACGTGACGACTGGATAAATGTGTCTTGGATTATACTGCACAAGTTGTGTGAGAGTTTGTAAACAGATGTTTTAATATAGTTTTGCTATTGTTAAACCTGGACCCCAATTACTTCAATTTAGGGATGCACCGATCCGACTTTTTCATTCCCGAGACTGCGATTCCTGGGCTTCCGTGTTTAATTAATATATTAGCTGTACGCCTCACTGTGTGGAAGTGACTAGGATCAGTCTTTTATGTGTAGACATAGATATAAATTTACTGAATTGTTATTTATTTTCAAAATAATAAATCCTAAACCAGAAACTTTGTTAAAAGTGTAAACCTTTTTAATGCAGCAACATAGTGGTCAAAACTTAAATAGGAATTAAAATTCCAGTCTATATAGTATATAAACATAGAATTGAATAGACCGGCCCAATTGTCACCGATGCCCGATCCAGCTATATGAGTCAGTATCGGCCCGATATCTGATATCAGTGCATCCCTACTTCAATTTATCAAGGATTCATTTATTTCAGATTCTCCATTCTCCATGGAGACATGCGAGAAAAACACCTTCCTTCAAGAATTCAAGGTCACACGTGGTGAGTATCTCTAGATAGATAGTCGTATGTTGTTTTTATCCGTGATTTAATTTTGTTTGTTATTTATTTCCTGTCTTTTGAGAATCAGCATTGGTTAATTAGGATGGGGAAACTATAATTTATGCAATTTTAGTTTTTTCTGTATGGATGAATCAATTTAAAAGGAATAAATCAATGTATTTGGGCACTAAAACCAGATCCAGAGTGTGTGGGACATTAGAGGCAGTCCAGTCAAAAAGACCTACTCACCATCAAACAGCTGCTGCAGGTAACGAGCATCACTGTGTTAAACACAATAATGAACTCCTGAAAGGGGTATTGGTTCATTTGAGAGGCTATTTTGATGGCAGGGGCGTTAATAAGGATCCAATTAGCTCAAAAACATCGACACAATCCAATAACACTGGAGATGATGTACAACTCTCTGCTCCTGGGTCACTGAAAAAGCATGCATCGTGTTCTCATGTTTGGCTGCCCGGTGGGGTTGAAACGTTTCAGTCTATTCCTCAGTAAAAGTTGCTCTTAGTAGCTTCGTGGATGTCGAGAGGAAACACTTAGCGAGGAACTTTAAGTGGCATTTAGGAGGACTCCCAGTGGTAAGATAAGACAGACCAGAGGCCTGAGGTGTGAACCTTTACCAGAGAGAAATCATTACTGTAGGAGGTCGACACCAGCTGGAACATCAATGAAGGCATGTAGATAGGGCCCATCAATATTAACCAGCAGATTCATAATGAAGCTGGGTGGTACAATCTAAAATTATATATACACACACCAAGTATAATAACATTCAATTTCCATTCATCAGCCCATTATTCACAGCAATCAACTTGCATCTGACAGCAGCAGTAATTACACAGCGTGTGTCAAATGGAGAAATGATTGCAGAGATAAACTCTCTTCTGACTGTGCGATCTGACTTTGGCACGAGAAGCTATTTGTGCTCAAATGTTTGCAACTGTACAGCGTGTTTATGTCCACCCAGCTGCCAAACCCGCCGGTCGGCCATGAAGTTTAGCTTATCACATGTCAGGAACATCCACCAAGCGTGAACATCAGCGTTTTTCAACCAAGCAACATATGGACGTGTATACATGGAGAAATTGAGTGTGGTCGGACCGCAAGATTTGGAGATGCAGCCAAGCTGCTTCTCAGGAGTCTTCTGGGTTGGACTTGTCCAGAGACTTACAGTCAGGAGAACAAATATTTACTCAGCGCTGCCATTTTAACGGTGAGAACACAATACATGTCATGGTTGATGGGAGAGGCCCGTTCATCAAAATGGGTGCTTTTCATAATGCTAAATTATGCTTCCTAGCGTCCTCTCTGCTACTGCGACACAAACATCGTTCCACTGCGCCATCATGGGGAATCTTCCAGTCCCTTAAATGCACCTCAAGGAGACTAACTCTGCCGCTCAGCCCTCGGTCTGGGTCTCATTCACATGAACGGAGGAAGGAAAATAGCTCATCTTGGTTTGGACTGCGGAGCCTCTGTGTTTTTGTTTCATAAATATAGGCTCAACTCAACCCGTTCCACACAACGGGATTGGTTGAGGCCTTTATTCGCGGTGCGAAAGCTCAGAAAAATCAACCTTCTTCGGAAAAAAGTATGTTGCTTTTACGATGCATAATATTCCCATTTCTGTGTGAAAGTACTCATGACAAAAACAACAGGTCAAAAAATATATTGACGTGTGAATTAATTACACTAAATAATCCTCCGTCCTCGCATCTCTCTCTCACTGGTAATGGTACGTGTCCACAGGGGTGTTTTTTAATCGCGAGGCGTCGCCTCGCTTCCTAGCATTGGATGCTTGATGGGCTGCCACTAGACACTGGGTACTCTGCACCTGATTGGACGAACGCTTTTTCTCGTGGGCTGCTTTCAAACCGGAACCAACATGGCGGCTCATTTGTAAACTTTCTTCTCTTATATCATAAAATAGTTCACCGAAATGTGTTTCTGAAAACATTTTATGCGAGAAATAATCCACACAGTTTCGGAATCTGTCTTTATTTTGGATCGACAACGGTTAGTTTAAACGTTTCTCGGGAGTTTCCAGAGGCGGCGACTCGCACCGGACGTCTGTAATCTGCATAAAGTAGCCGAGACCTCAACTTTACGCAAAAGAGAAGTGGCCAACATGTCGCTCTCGAAGCCAAGCTACCAGAATGCATTGCACGGCTGCTTAGACAATGAATGGGAAGCGCGGGAAGGACAAAGGCTGTGGACATGTACCAGAGGACGCAAGGAAGAGACGCGAGTGAGGGAAGCAAGGAGACACGTTAGCATAATGAAAAGCACAAAAATGCCTCAAAAATGTGTAGCTGAACTCTAATGGCTGCAAAATAATGGGCCACTTTTCCCCCCTTTCCTGCCAGAATATGTGCTCTCTTTCTCTTTCTCCATTTCACACAAACACTGAGAGTAAGTGTGTGTGCGCCACATGTCCCTTTTCCGTCTATTGTGCAGCACCCAATCTAAGACAAACACACACACACACACACAAAAGTTTACGTTCGATGGATTCTGGTCTGGACACAATCCCAGTGTTGATCGACCCCGTTCGCTCTGACTGACAGGATGATTTGCACCGAGGCTCTGTGGTGGGTTTTCGGTAAGCAACGAGTACCAAGGTCACATGGCCATGCACTTACTGGACACTGAGACAACGCACACGCAAGCAACTCGGGGATTACAGGAGAAGATGAGAAGCGACAGGAGAGGAGACAAACGGAAATAAAAAAAGGAAAGAAAGATGTGTAAGGAAGACTAAACAGAGTGGAGGAGGCTTATGGGAAAATAATGACGAACAAAGGAATGAAATGAGTTGTGGCTGGGGATCAAGTAAAAGCACACAGAGAAGGTCTTCCAAAGTGTAATGTTTCAAAAGGAATGCTTTATTTTAAATTGCCGCTGGCATTGACACTCAACAGGAGTCTGTCTGTGCATTTAGTTGATATTCCAAAACCGTAATGAGCTGTGCTTTTATTCAGTACAATAGAGAGAGCCTTCATATGTTGGGGCATTGTTTTTCTTTCAGTGTCTGCTCCAAAAAATATCTGGAAAGGAGTCAGTCAATTGTTATGTACAGCTTTGATTTGTGGATCTGTGATTTCTGCATTATTTGCACAGAGAAAAGAGGACAGAATGTCTTTCGCTGACACCTTTTGTTGGAACACTCAGGAAAGATGAGAATTAAATGTGTGACAAATTGTTCCTGACCTGATGTCACGGTGAGAAGAGCTTTGTACCCTTTTCTTCAGCTTTCTCTCTGGAAATAATAGATATAAATAATAGATAGTAATAGTCCTCTGGGGCCAGGATTTGGGTGCATCTGTGTGGATAAGACAAGGGACTAGGCTTTGGGGGGTGGTCGCGTCCTCTGCCTCTTTCGGCTCGGGTGGTTCGGGGCGTTTGCTGGCCCTGGTCGGTGTCTACGGCTTCTGTACGGTTCTATAACGGTTCTACCTCTGAGTGCACAGCAACCACTTTATGAGAGAATAATATATGCTTGTATCATCCTGTTAGTATGTCTATCTCTTGCTTGGGAAGGGGGGGGGGGAATAATAAATAGAAGGCAAACAATAGACCCTGTGATCAGTGATCCGCACCAAAATCCTGATTGGAGCACCCTGATGGCTGAAATATCTCAATAATTACTGATGGATTGCCATGACATTTTGCCCAGATATGACTGTCCAGTGACCGAAATAAACACTGAGATGACTTATTGTCTCCCACCTGCTTGAGAAAGTCTGCATTACCCATTCCTGCATATTCTAATTAGCAGCTCTCACACAAAGGAACATGTTTGACCACAAAGATGTTTAAATAGAAGTGTGATAACTTGCAGACTCAACGCCTAGACGTTACAGTAGTTATCTTATTGACAGAGGAGAGAAAAGTCTGCTTCACATTTCTTTGAACATGCTTCTATAACCACTTAGAGTGCAATTGCAGTAATTCATGTGTTGACACAGAGCATGTAATGGAACCATAATTGAAAAGTAGAAGAGAATTGCAGCTCTGGAGATAATATTTCATTCGGCATCTGTCTATAATCAAGATCCCTGTCTGAGAGAAAGAAATGACACCTTGAACAGCAGGAACAAAGATTTCAAAGCCTGATATTAAAGAATCCAGCTGCATTGTTAGCTCCCACCAGTTAGTGAGGCAGTCACGTGAAACTATGCATACAAATCATAATTCTAATAGCTAGTCCGTCATTTATCCTCGCCTCACCGAGGAGCAAGTCAGAATACAAAAACAACGTTTAAATAATTCTTTGGAAAATCAATCACCAGATAATACCCCCACATCAGATGTAAACATGTTGCCATTCTTCAGGGAGAAGGTCTAATGCCATTGTTGGGCGATGGACTTACAGAAAACACTTCAGAATGAGAGTGGGGTTTTTTTCCAAAGATAATGTCGGTGAGAAGTTTGTTTGAGAAAGTTTCAGGGACATAACACTTTTCAACTTCTCAAGCAATTTCACTTCTGCAGACATATTTCCAATGTCGGAAAAAAATCCAGAGAGTTTTGCCAGATGAGTTTTGGTGGTCATAAAACTCAGTCCAAGCTGTCTTAAGTCAGTCTTATTTTCATCTTGACGTTCTGATAAAATCAAACAAGTTTCATATTATCGTAAGTTCAATGACGCGAACATTGTCAACAACCAATAGGTGCGCTCTCTGTAGCACCAAACAGGAAGTTTTTCTTCTTGTAAATTTCCACCAGGAGCAGATGTGACATTATCTCAAAAGGAATCTACTTGTGGTCTTAAATAGTAAGTAGTGACCCTGCAAGATCCCAAAATCTTATAGTCTGACTAAAAACTCTGTGACTTAAGACACGTTGTCTTCAGATGTGAGAGGGTGTCAGACTTGAGTCTTTTCAAAGTCTTTTTAAAGTCTCCTAGTGTATGGTAGGCATAAGCCGACAAGGTCTGCAGAAGGTTGTGGATAAAATAACAATTCGGACCACAAGTAAACATAATACACTTTCAGATTTGTAGAGCAGAGGCAGCCGTTATTGGTAAAAGTATATCTTTTTGAAAGTTGATGAATTGAGTTGGCACCGACAGTGACAGCCGAGTTATTTTGATATATTGTCACTCTGTTGAAATTTACATGACTTCTCTTCTGTTGAGCATTGACAGCTCATGTGGAAATATATTTGAAGAAGAATAAAGTCAGGAGGTGCTTTGATTTATTTTCCTACAGGGAGCACTTTGGGGCTGTGGAGACACCCGGTTTTCTGCGTAAATACGAAGAACGTTTAAAGGTTACAATCTGAAAAGCAAGCCACCAAAATGAAATGTTCTAATATTTTGATTGTGGGAGATGTTTCCAGCAAGTTGTTTAAAGGGGATATGTTGTGTATGATTGTGCTCATACATTTGGGTATCTGGAGTGCCTACCAACCCACAAACTGCTACAAACAACTTGAGAACTACCTTTGCAAAGGTGCACCATATTTTTCTCACAAGCCAATCAGAGCAGACTGGGCTTCTTAAAGAGACAGGCGCTGAAACGGAGTGATGCCCTGTGCTGCACATCGCAGCCCGCTGCAATCACACACTGTGTAGGCAACCAACAGTTGTGTACCGTGAGGGGGCATGCATAGTGTTCGCATGGGCACAATGTGCTTATGTGTCCATGGCGACGGAGATCATGGCAAACAGAGCGGGAAACGATGACAAACACTTCAGACTGTGCTTCTGTGTTGAAGGTCAGAGGAAAGAAAATAACAAATTAAAATGGACCCGTTGTTTGTCTGAGTGCTGAGGCATCAACAGTTCACTGTGTTCCACTACACCACTGTGAACTTACTATTTATTTACTTCTGTTCTGTGATGGTATTGTTCAACCTTGAGTTGTTATGTCAAATATGCAAGGCTATACTGTAGTACACACCACTTGGGCTAAGTACAGAGCATGTATTAAGAAGAATCTGTCACAAATTTGTTTTCACACGACTAATGTCTTTAACACAACTTGTGATTTTTAGGTTGTAGCGGGCTCAGTTTTAAAGCTAGAGTGAAGATACTGACATCATATGAAACTAAAAAAACTAATGAATCCAACGGCATTGGCATGGCTACCAATGTCATATTAGCTTGTCGTGAAGGAGGCTAAATAACGCTCTAAACCTATGCTAAATTTTGGCGAGGAAAAACTGTCCCCTTGATTTCCAACAATAAATATATACATACATTGGCATAAAGCAATGTTTTAGCAACACTCCCATGTTGATAAAAGTATTAAATACTTGACAAATCTCCCTTTGAGGTACATTTTTAACAGATAAAAGATGTGTGATTAATTTGTGATTAATTTGAGATTAACTATGGACAATCATTTATTGCTATTAAACATTTTAATTGATTGACAGCCCTACTAAGTTTAATATATTACATGTAAATGTACTGGATAGCCTTTCAAGCCCAGAGGACACTTGGGGTCATATCCCATCATACCTTTAAGTGGTCCTCATCTGTTTTCAAGCAGCTATAGAAGCGTCTTGATCGCCTGTGTTTTGGCTCCTGGGCTCCTCTGCATACTAATGTTGGCGTTTGATAGAATGTACAGCCTCCAGATTCCCTCTGCTATCACCTTTGTTCTTCTGCCAAGCAGGGCGCCATCTAATACATGGGCTGAGTGTGTGACTGACAAGTGGGGAGTGAGCATGATAACAGACAATCACGAGTATCCGTGTGTCTGTGTAATTTGTGTGTATCTACAATTTGCGTGTTTGCGTGTGTGTGCGAGCACAGAGGCATGTCCAAGACTGCAATGCGTCAGGATCCCACATGCAAACCCAGCTCCTGGCAGCACTTACAAGGCCTGTATGTTCTGCAAAAACGTGCCTCACACACATGCCAGCTATTCTGCCTGGGAGCTGGCATGGATGTGAAGACGATTCTGAATATTTTTGGTCCATGCGAGTGTGTGTGTGTGTGTGTGAGAGAGAGGGAGAGAAAGAGAGAGAGAGAGAGAGAGAGAGAGAGAGAGACAAAGAACGTTGGCTGGGTGATGGTGTGCTACAGAGAGATCACTTCACTCAGTAGCTGTGCCTGCAAGGGAATGCACATATTCACACACAGACATGCACCCTGGAACACAGACAGCATTGTTCTCCACTAGAAGCTGATTACAAGGTGTGCAAGCACAGGCTGTACGTAGTATCATTTTGATAATTGATTTTAGTAGTGATACAATCTTTCTGTCATGCCCCCCTTTGGAAGCAGAAAAAATGTCATCTGATAATGCAATTCATTTTTTTTCTACAACCAATTAAAGATACTACGAGGAACTTTCATTTTGTGTTGATTTTGACGGCCCTTGTGGAAAAAAAGGGATAGTGTTTCCATGAGCACCACGCCTCGTATCGTAAAGATCTGCAGCTGCTGGACTCCCTTTAGAAAACCTCTCATTTTACTGCAGCAGGGTTTGACAGTCTGCCCCGCTCAGTCCTGGTTCTGGTTTTCCCGTGCTTCCCATACGGCCTAGGTCTCCAGCAGCGTAGGGTCGGTGTTGGCTTCCAGGAAGCGGTCGGTAATCTCCAGGTCCTGCAGCCGCAGACGGATCCTGCTGCCCGGCTGCAGCTTCTCTCTGTCTGCCAGGCGCCGGCACACGCAGTGGAACTTCCCGCCTAAGTCGATGTACAGGTCGTCCTGGACCATGTGCATGATCCTCCTGACCACCACCCTGTCTTTGGCCTGTCCCCACTTTCAGTCCTCAGTTGGGTGGAGCAGCGAGGCAAAGCTCCTGGCCAAAGGAGGAGGATCCGCTGCTGCCGGGCACGGAGCTCTACACCTCCCGCCGGAGCTCCGACTATAGGTCGAAGGCGGCAGCGAACGCGTACCGGAGTCTAGAGTCTGAGCTGAAGGAGTTTCTGGTGAACCTGCATGCCGTAAATCGTTTCATCTGATTTTGCGGGGAATCGGACCGAATAACTATATAGAAATAGCCAATATTCTCGCTGCTTGTCTCGTTTGCTTATGCAGGTCATATAGAGGCAACAGTATTAAATTGAGTGTTTCATAACTAGTTAAAAGTTCCTCTCAGTAACTTTAACAATACTGGGATAATAAACAACAACATGGACTGCATGATTGATTTCATCTTTACGTGGTTCCTCTTGTGCAAATGAACAAGATTAAGAGTCTACAGCCGTGCTAGCAGCTCTGTGAGGCTGCACTGCTGCATAGTGGGACTTGGAGCTAAATGCTAAGCACAATGACAATGCTAACATGCTGATGTTTAGCAGATATAAAGTTTACCATGTTCACCATCAAAGACTAACATGTTGGCATGCTAACATTTACTAATTAGCACTTAACACAAAGTACAGATGAGGCTGATGGGAATGTCATTAGTTTTGCAGGTATTTGGTCTGTAGTGAGTACTGTAGATATTAAAATGTCATCCTAAGAATAGTCAGTGTCACTGCCAGAGTTTTTAGACACCAGAGACACAAGACTCCTCCATCACACTGAACGAGAACCCTCCAGCAGGATAGGTTTCTAAACATTTTCTTGACTTAAGTTTTGACTGACGTATTAGTTCAGTGAGCATCACCTGTCACCTGTTTCCATCTTATACACAGCGTTTCTGCTGTCTGAAGCCTTGCTAGCGTAGAAGCGTGTGTCTGTTTGTTGTTCCCACATGAATCTTATTATTAACTTCCCCTCTGCTTCGGAGTTTGGACTGTGAGGCAAAATACATTATTTCAAGATGTTACTTTGGGCTCTGGATAATTGTGATGAGCACTGTTTTCCAATTTTCTGACTTAAAATTGATTAAAATATTTAACTTAAAACATTTAACAGGTTGATAATGAGAATAACTGTTAGTGGCAGCCCTTGAACCTTAAACATCACAACATATCTGCTTATGATTTCTCCCATAACCGCGCGCACACACATCCAAACACCATATATAATGTTTGTAGAAACAGCTGGCACGCAATGTTTGAGCCTACAGCTCTCTGTGGTGAGTGTTTACTGCTCACATATTCATGGTACAAACAGTACACAGAGACAAGAATGCCCCCTCACATACACAGCCTATGCCGTAAATGTAAGTTGCTCATTATATTCACACCAGCATGACTAAAAACAAGGTCGCTGGTTGCGCTGATTCGAACGGCACAGAGGATCAAAGCGCTGCTCCATCAGAGTCTCTTAGAGACTGGCGCTGCAGGTGCAGAGGATTTACCACAGCGAGGAGGCTGATAAGTCCTGCTCAATATTCATGGCCAAGGAGAACAAAATGAGTACATGTCCTCCAAAAAAGACTTCCTGCCTCCATGTTCACAGCAGCCGCGAAATGAGTCAGAAAAATCCTCCCATTTGGATCCTAAGCCGCCCTGGTGCTCATGTTTATGCACTACATGGCTAATGGGCTCACTCCGGTGGGGAATCCTTAAGAAGTTTGTCTTCATCATAGGTTTTGAGAAATCTCATTATGCAAAGTTGTCGAAGATTTTTTGAGGATGACGAGTTACAAGTTCTGGCTATAGTGATGGCTCAGCTTCCCACTTTTTAATATGCTAGCTGAACCCCCGTGGTACAACGGAGAGTTAAGGCTACTACAAACTTGCGCTACATTTTGTCAAGGAAAAACTGTCATGGCTATTTTCCAAGGGTTCCCTTGACCTCTGACGTCAAGATATGTGAATGTAAATGGGTTCTATGGGTACCCACAAGTCTCCCCTTTACAGACATGCCCACTTTATGATAATCACATGCAGTTTGGGGCAAGTCATAGTCAAGTCAGCACACTGACACACTGACAGC
Organism: Sebastiscus tertius; assembly: GCA_916701665.1. Taxonomy (NCBI): domain Eukaryota; kingdom Metazoa; phylum Chordata; class Actinopteri; order Perciformes; family Sebastidae; genus Sebastiscus; species Sebastiscus tertius. Next base: position 27,042 of record CAKAOH010022691.1, on the reverse strand, counting down.
TGTTGTTACCTGTTGGGCTGCAGTTTGCCATGCTATGATTTGAGCATATTTTTTATGCTAAATGCAGTACCTGTGAGGGTTTCTGGACAATATTTGTCATTGTTTTGATTTCCAATAATAAAAATATACATACATTTGCATAATGCAGCATATTTTTCCACTCCCATGTTAATAAGTGTATTAAATACTTGACAAATCTCCCTTTAAGGTCCATTTTGAACTGATTAAAAATGTATGGACTAAATATTTGAATCGATCGACAGCCCTACTAAAAACATGTCCCACAAAAGGAGAATACTACAATAACAATATTAGTACTAGTAGAGAATACTGCACATCCTCCAAAAACAGACTGAGGCTCACTTGTAAATACCAACACTGTGACAAACAGATGTTCTACACACAGGTGATTTAGAAAAACATTTCCCGTACTTAGTGTGTCACTACCAGGTGAAAACAAAGGCCACTCTGTATTGATTTCTGCTTGTTATGGCGTCTCATCAGAGTCAAAGTGCTGGAGATCAGCCAAGGAACAATGGCCGCCCTGGTACAGGAAATATTGATTTGGCTTTTATCCAAAAATACTTTTTTGCATAAACATGCACTGGGATGGGGTTCAGTGTTTTTCCTAAATACATGAAGACCGATCAACCAACCTTGCAATAAATGGCCGACCTGCTCTACCAACTGACCTACAGCCGCCCTATCTAGCACCCCTTCTTTCACCTTGAATCATCTGCCGAGAGGGAAGTACAGAAATCTTGCAAAAACATCTGCTGCGAGCTCCAAACATCACTTTGCACGGTTTTTAATCTCTCCCTCCACAAACACCGCAACAACACAATCACCTTATTTCTCCGAAAAAAAACTCTGAGCTCTCAACAAATTGATGAAGCTGTTGTGTTACATGATGGCTGTCACGCACTCCCTCACTGAGACCTCAACAAGCCTTTGTGTTGAGGTTAATGGAAGATGTGCTGGCTTGGTGATTGCTGAGGACCTGTGAGTTGGATATAAAAGAGCCCCGAGAGAAGATGGGTTACCGGAGTGGCCTTGATTGAAAAGTGTTTTCTGCAGCTGCTGAAAGCATTATTCCTCGTTCGGTTCCAAAGTGTAATGCATCTGTCAATGTTGACGGCCGACAAGACAGTCAAGCAATTATGCTACTGGCTACACCAGTCTGCACATAGACAAGAGGGGCCTTATCAAAAGCAAAGACACGCACACTGCTGTCTCAGTTCTTTTATCTTACGGGAACTGACATTGTTCCGACCATGGATCGTCCTCAGGTAAAGATAAGGACACGAATCAGGTGAATTCGTTCACAGAGTCAAAGTAAATGTGAATGGATGTTTTGCAAAGAGTTGTATTTCAGTGAACTTTGACACATTCATTTATAGGGCTAGGACAATACACTTATCTCCCATTTCAATACTATCATGATATTTGGGTGCCGATTACATAAGTATTGCGATCTTTAAGTATTGCTATTCAATATTACAATTTATTGCGATTTTTTTAACACTAGACCATGGGAAAAAGTTGAATCATACACTTCTAGGGACTTTTACTTTGGAAAATATCTCAATTGATACAGTAAAAATGTTTGATTTTCAGTAGGTATGTAGCCAGAGAAGTCCTGAAGTCAAAAATATCAGTCTTTGTCATTATTTAAGACATTTCCCTTACAAATTAATGGTATTTTCTTTTCATTTCTAGAGACATGTAATGTTTTAAACTACTGGTGAATATAATCAATCAATCTTATTTCCATATATTTATTTTGTATAAACAGTTCCTTTTGTTAACACCTTATTTTGAAAACCGGACGTAGTCACACGTGTATACTTTGTGTGACTACTGTATACTCAGCTCCGTTCTCTTTATACATCCATGGTCAGCTCCATCGGGGCCGTTTGAATGCATTTAACATAAATGTCAGTATCTGGGTGTTCTACAGTTGTAGCGTCAACCGATTTGACCACGGAGATGAGAGTGACGGCCGGCTTGACCGCACGTTACCGCAATACGATAATGTTTCCTGTCCATGACAGCATGCAGCTTTAGCCATGATGTCTAGCTCTGCTTTTCCTGCAATGTGTGAAACCCAAAGTGTTTCCATACTTTACTGGATGTGTAGTGTTTACCACTTTGGATTTTAAATGTGAGGCTGTTTTAGCCTTATGAAATCTACTGTTCTGTGCTATATACTGTAACTACAATGTCCCTGATTGCAATCTAGCAGGAAACCTTTATCACATTATTTCCCTTTCTTCCTACATGTTTCCTGTCTATGTCAAATAAATTTAAAACACCTTAAAAGATAATCCTCAGGATGGGGAACAGAAAGTCTGGAGATGTGATGCAACAAAGGCTGCGATCCTGCTTCAAAGTCAAAATATCTAAATGAAATGAAACGTGTTCAATATCTCGAAATGTTTTGATGTACTGATGATGACAGAATGGAATTGCTATTTCATTGTAATGCTTATAATTTGGCTTCTTTTGTTTCAAAAGCAAAATCATCAGGATGGTTTATTTGTTTAGTATTATTCGTAATTTATGCTGCTTCTCTGGTTTCTAAATAATGGTGTCTTCTTAGCCTGTTTGGGCAGTGCATATTATTTATGCATGATTCAATAATAGTAAAAATCGAATCACAACACAACCGAGACCATCAAAGCAAACTTAACCCACTCATCCCCTCCTCATCCTCTTGGATTCTCTGTGCCGTTCACGTAGCGAGGAGCTCATAAGAATCCTTATCATGTCGCATGCCTGGAAGCACAGCTGTCATAAACCTCATCTACAACCTGAGGCCAAAACCAACACGCAGCCTCTGCTTTGCCATCGCTAGGTGTGCCGTGCACCCACTTCTCCCCAGATGTCTCTTATTCCACACAAGCCTGAGAAAACAAGACACTGAAAGCAGAGGAGGAAAAGCTGCGGAGGTATGCGAGCAGGAAGAATGCGAGCTCTAATTTCTCATGTGTGCTGTTGCCAAAGCAAATGTCTTTGTTGTTGGGAAGTGTTCCCTTGTTTAGCTCTCAGCGATTCCAACTGAGATTTAATTTATTATCATCAAATATACCATGAAATGAACACTATGGGTGAAAATAAACATACAGTAGGGGGAATGCCAAACACAAGAACTCAACGCCACAAAGGCATGAAATACTCACTGGGATGATACACCGATGAGGACAACGTAGCAGCTTCTGATACGGCTGATTGTTTCCATGTTTGTACTTTGATCTTACTTTGGTTATTAACGAAACCACAGGGAGTAAACTAGACAAATTGTTCTTGCAGTGATTAAATCCCAGTGTTTACTAGGGCTGGGACGATACACCTATCTCCCCGATTCGATACTATCACGATACTTGGTGCCGATTCGATATGTATTGCAATTCGATATTATGATTTATTGCCTTTTGTACACTAGACCATGGGAAAAAGTTGAATCATACACTTTTATGGACTTTCAATTTGAAAAAGATCTAAATGAATACATTAAAATATTAGATTTTCTGCATGTATGTAGCCAGAGATGTCCTGGAGACAATAATTAATTAATTATTCATAAAAAATTTTCCAGCAACCCAAAAAATCAAAGCATAAAGACATTTCCCTCACAAATTAGTGGTATTTTCTTTTAAATTTGTAAGGAACATGTAATATTTTATACTTCTGGTGACTATAATCCAATCAATCTTATTTCTATATATGTGTTTTGTATATGCAATTCCTTTTGTCAACACCTTATTTTGAAAACCGGACGTAGTAACACGTGTATACTTCCGCTAACTTCTCCAAGTCCGTCTCTAGCTCGATTTCTAAATCGATTTAAAAATCGCGATACATAAGTGAATACATTTTTTTCTCCACCCCTAGTGTGTTATGTGTGATATGCATGCTTACAGACAGTATACAGTCCTCACTGATATTTTCAGATTTGGTGACATTGAATTGTCCTCTGAGGACCGCCCTCGGTTTGCACTACCCCGATAACTAAAGGGTCAGCGGCTCAGAGCAGATAGAGGGCTCAGTGTGTTAATAGGTCATGTCTGTGCACAGTGTGACACAGTCAGGCCTTGCTGTGCTCATCTAACGCCCTTTTACTCACTCAAGCGTTTCTCTTTCTTCTTCTTCCGATCCAAAACCTGCAGCTCACTTACTTCCCCTTCATGTCCTGCTCCTGCTCACCTTTCCTTAACTTGAAACTTTTTTTGCTCTCCAAACTAGTTGTATTTCAGATTTAATTAGGGATCTATGAAATGAGAATTGTATTTTCAAAAACTAGGTTTTGGATGAAAGGACTTCCTTTCAAAGTAAGCTGGACAGTCACTGTTTTTTTTGTGGTAATCTCATTTTTTTTGGAGACAAACTTTAGTAGAGATGGACAATATAGATAAAATCTCTTTCATGGTGTAGGTTAATATACTGTATGTAAAGGATAATGCCGGATGAGGTGTCTATTATCAAGAATTGATGGACGCCGTGGAGGCCAGAACACTTAGCACTGTATCACATTAATACAATATAAATAAAACAGTCCTGCTCATTAACCACAATAACTTAGTAGAACCAGGGATATTAAAGGCATTGCTACTCTCTGACGTGTCAAAAATTCCTTTCGTATATATCATTATAGAGTATGGCCTGACCGTGAACCTCAGGTAACAGTCTTTCCACTCTCTGTTTCTGTTAGAGGACTATATATATACACATATATATATATATATATATACAGTAAGCTGCATATGCTGCTGATGCGTCTCTTCGCCGGCCCTGCTGCAGACTCTTGGCACAGCTTGAGCCTCCATCACACTGTCTAAAGCTCTCATTCTTGGCTTCTTCCCCAACCCTTGCTGCTGCATCTCTCTCTCCAATCACACCAATTAAATGTCAGTCTGCCAAAAAGGGAAAAAAAAAAGAAGCCTTTTTCCGCTCACACATACTGTAAATTCACCTCCCTCGCATCTCCCGTTTCTCTCTTTCACCAGCTCTCTGTCTCCTGCAATGCAGACATTTTTAAAAAGGCTGGCAGCACGCAGGCCCATTGCTCTGGAGCAGGTCCAGTAAGTGATTAGAGGAGGGACTGAGAGCATCCCTGTGGCTGACTAATGTCCAAGTGTAAATCATCTTGAAGAGAACGAGAGAAGGAAACGAGGAGAGAGAAGGTCAAATAAAAAGGAGCAGACGAGGGTACATGGTTAGGGAATAAGAAAAGGTAGATGTTTACTGCAGATTAGATTACCATCAGAGGCACAAAACTGTGCATCGCTGCTTTTTTTTCAATCTAGCTGGGTACTTACTAAGACAACACATAAAACGAGCCCTGCAGCAGTTCATCTGATTTGCATTAAGTGCAGAGAAATAACACCGTATGTTGGTCTGTGTTGTGCATGTCTGGGAAACAATGGAGAGCAAAATAGAGTATTCTCTGAGGAAGGATGTAAAATATTGGGATATTGTTCAAAGAGAAGACACTTTTGGGACTACAATTGTGCATTGTTCCTGTAAGAGGAGAAGGCTATAATGTAGATGTGAGGAAATATTTGTTAAACAGCCTGATTTTGTTAGCTCGTACGAAAAGATCAGTGACTCGGATCAGTGACTACATTAGTGCTTTAAACTGATAGAAACAAAGTAATAGGCCTACTTAATTATTTAATTTGCTGCTTCAATCATATCACATTAGACTGGACCTGCTGTGAACTATCAAAAGGAAAGGAAAAATACACATTACACTGAGGGAAATGACAGGCTGCTGCATTGCTGCTCTTTTGTCATGTGTTGTGGTGCTGAACACAGAGCTCCTGTAAAAGAACCGGACTGTAAATGCAGCTATTAATTAGCTGAAATATCATTTACTATTGACACCTGAGTGTTGTCATTGTCTGAACTGTTAGCCTTCTAGAGACAGACCAAGGTTGTCTCATCTCTCACTGTCTCTCTCTCTCTCTCTCCAGCTGTAGTCTCTCTCTCCCCCCTCGATGAAACCGAGAGGTTGAAGGACTAACTCTATATCAGGCTGGAAATCAGTGCTTCACTGCCCTCTCTGGTTGAGAGCTTTAAGTCGTACCTCTGACCACACCAAGACAAATCTGTCTTGTTGTCTCAACAACTATTGGATGAATTATACAGTTTGGTTCAGACCTCCATGTTGCCCTCAGGGCGACTTGTTCCCTTCTAAACAGAATATATTAAAATACATATTGTATGAGCCAAACACAAAACCTTTCTTCCATTTTACCGGTCAAAACCTGCCCTTTAGTAAACACAGACAAACATGACATGACTGTTTAGTACCTTCAGCAGCTTCCTGGTAGACAGTTTTTGGAGAGTCTGTTCTCACAAATGAAAGACGAAGTTTTTCACTGAGTGACTGAGTGATGAAGTTATACACGATTGGTCGGCCTAATGTTGGAGTTTCCTCATTGGCCTTTCAAAATGAAAAGGCTGGAACAGTCCTTTGTTTAAGTTTTCATTCATTTCCGATGGAAAGCAAGAGAAGCAGTCGCCCAGTGCATGGTGGGAGTGTTGCGGCGAGTTGGAGAGGGTCTGTATTTGCACAAAGTTGAAAAATCGCAACTTTATGCAAATGAGCCCGTCTAGTGCGACGCATCCGGCTCACGAAACTTAGACCGAGCTGTCAAACTAGGCGATCTAGTTCTAGTTCTAGTTCTGTTTAGACGGAATAACAGAAAGTTTAGGAGTAGGCCGCCACGTTGTTTCCTTTTTGAAACGGCAAGCCAAAAACCAGGGACCAATTAGGTGCATTCCACGATAGAGTAAGTCAGCGTTTGAACGGCCGGTAGAGCGGAGCGGCACATCCCCTAGTGTCCTCACCGGACCTGGTGGATATGTACCGCTGGATTCAACATTATAGACATAACCACTGACTATTTGTGTAACAAATTCAGAGACTGACCACACACGGTCCAGCCATATACTCGGTTTTGACTGAGTCTTGTTGTGTGCATGTCTGTTCACTGCTAGTGCCCTGAAATAAAACCCCTCATACGCCGAATACCAGCAAACTCCAAAACAGACACAGTGATATAAAGTGCCAGCTGGTCTAAAATCAAAGACATTTTACCCCTAAGCTTCAACACTGCCGCTCAAGCAGAAAGAATCTAACAATTCATTAAAGGCGATGTTATTCTCTTCGCTACCGTCTTCAATATCTCTTCTTTCCAAAGCCCAGGCTGATATTTCCAGCTGATTTTTATTGGTTTTGTTGGCACTACAGGCTCTATGGATGATTCCAGGAAGGGCGACGTGAGAAAATCAAAGCCCCACTGATCTGCAGTTCCACACAGAAGCATTGAGTTTTTTTATTGCCTAATATCACACAGTGACCCCTGTCAGATGTTGGGGTCAGCTTATGTCCACAGGTATTCTCTGTGTGTGTAAAGGCTGAGAGGAAGGATCTTAGAGAAGCAGAGCAACAGCAAGACTCGAAGAGTATTTCAAAAATAAAAGTCTTTCAACCTTATTTCTAAGAAATAATCGTCAGTCTGGATGGCTCTAAATGATACCCACAAGTCTCCGCCACCATTACCAGATAGTTGGACCCTTGTCAAAGCTGGCAGATTCTATGCTATCATTGGCCAGTCTGAGTTAGAGGGGCAGGACTTAGCGAAGGGTCAATTAAATGGAAACACGACTAACTGTTTATCACTAAAGGTGTCTCCATAAAGAAAAGTAAATTGTAAAAGCGTATTTCAGTGTCAAGTTGAGCAAGGCTGCATTGGATAAATTGGTTGAAGTGCACCAATGTGTTTCTATCTTCCCATCTGTCCAACTTTAAATGTGTAGTATGAACATATGTGAATTTGACCACTGTGTTGGTGTGTATCCCCTGAAAGAAATGGGCCTCGATAGCTGTTTAGTGGTAATTGAGTGGCTAAGTGGCTGAGGACATCCTGCCAAGTCAGCAGCAGCACAGGAAAGAGGAAAGAGGTTTGGCTCTGGGGGCCAGCGGCTACATTACCCCCCTCCTGCATATTAAATATTAAACATCCATCCACATTATTGTCAACCCAGGACAAAAAATGTGGACAAATTACAGGAATGGACGATAGATCAGGCAGCCAATACAATCCATCATTCCTGTGTTCGGTCGAAGAGGTTGTGTATTGTGAAAGGTGTCAATGCTTGTTATAAAAATATTCATTTCATTAGAGTTATTACACAAATAGAAGTGTCTGCTTATCAGAGATGTTGAATTACCGGTTAGGCAGTGATGATATCCATTTGGGAATCCCCAGGAACAGCCATCATTTCTGTTCCCTATGGTTTCCGGTTTTGTAGACGTCCATTTTAATGTGGCATTAGATGCATCTGTTTCTCATGAATATCTAATATCACATTAAAGCGAGGGAAATCCCTCAACAGTTTTACAGCCAGAGCCTCCGAACAAACACTGTGTTCAGCATTCTGAGAGAGCATCGATTAGACGGCTGATGTATACTTATGTAGTGCATCATTTATGTCCGCCTACTCTGCGTCTGAAATTCAGCATTTAAAGGTCGCACAGATAATGGCTTACATTCCTGAAAACAGACATGGAGTCAATACTAAACAGCACAAAAACCAACAAACGAAGGAAGTGAAAAGTAGGTAAACTTCTTGAAGGAGATAAGGTCAAATTTATCTCCATGTAACATTCATTCTTAGGGGGTCACGTTTCTCCAAATCCACCATTTGTTTTGACTTTAAGGTCACAATTCGATTCAGTTATCATTTTAATCATGCCATTGTTAGAGTATGATTAGAGTCTTGATTCGTAAAGATCAACAAATCATTGGTTTTATGCCCTGACAACTGTCATTTACACTTTCAAATTCTTCTTTAAAAAGAGAGGCCATCAAGTGTGATATTTTTTGGAATTTACCACACCAAGGACATGCAGGTTAGGTTAATTGTTGACTCTAAATTGCCCGTAGATGTGAATGTGAGTGTGAATGGTTGTCTGTCTCTATGTGTCAGCCCTGCGATGGACTGGCGACCTGTCCAGGGTGTACCTCGCCTTCACCCAATGTCTGCTGGGATCGGCTCCAGCCCCCCCGCGTTTTTAACGGGACAGATGGATGGATGGATATTTCCAGTTGATATTATTAGTCAATTGGGGAACAAGCTGTTAAACAACAAAAAAGAAGATCCACTAGATGGCAGGAGGATATTTCACAACAACAGCTGGAGTTTCTCAGAGTTTATGAGGCACACCTGAATGCACCAGGAAGTTCCTGTCGGCGCCTACAAGCTTTACACTACGCTACCTGCGGTACTGTAGAAAAACGAGTACCATCACGTTTTCAGAATTGGTACCAAAGTATCGTTTCTCATGACATCCCTAATCATGTTAAATAATCGGGATATTGACAAAAATAATCGTGATTATGATTTTTGCTATAATCAAGCAGCCCAAGCAGCTTTCTTAAGAACTGTTCATACAAACAACTTAACACTCAAAATTGTGTTCCTCGGGTCCTGAGCAATACACCCGCCGTGACATAGCTGCATCCCCCAGCAATGCTGAGTACATGAGTCATTTGGGTGCAAAAGCTCACACAAGCATCGGCAGAGCGCGAGCTGTACCCTGCATGCTGTTCAGGGGCGTAACAGTTAATAGAGTCCCCTCACAACAGACAGTTGATTAGATGTTTATGTAGAGCAAAACCAAACTGCCGCTTATAGACCTAGTTATATTATAATTGACTCTAAAATAGACTGTAATCTAATATAAAGCTGCATTGACTGAGAGTCATGGTTCTATTAAAGCCTATTTACTTCTATAGTAGGTTGCTAAATTGAACAAGTGAGTCTTTTATAAAGCCACTGCAGAACTTGGAGGTAATTATTCTGGTGCATAATTACAGTCATTTAGATAATTATCTGGCCAAGGTGTATTGATTATAACTTCAGAGCTACTTTTAAAACATTTCAATTAACCTGTGCTGAATAACGCTAGGCCCACCGAAGAAAAGGCAGCTTTTAAAAAACGAGACATTCAGACAATTATTAAAATAGATATTTGAAAAGTTCAGAAATTGAAAAAGTACATTCTGCAGGAACATGCGGGGAAAGTTAATGGATTTCATTCTCTTCAATGAAGTATGGAGTTTGAGGCGACTGGTGACGGATGTGGAAGCAAAAATGACAATATGTGAGGTATAATAGTGTGTTAAAATAGGTGATTCAGGTTTATTACAACTTGGGTCTCATCTTTTATACCTTTGTCCATAATTTCTACCAATATATTTCAATTTCTATTCATCCTTTATTTCCTTTATGTCAGAGTGTAACCAGGAAGTTGGTCTGTAAACTATAATGGATGTATAATGGACAAGTGTTTGAAAGTTTGTTTGAAACCTATCTGATCAGGGGCTTCCTGGTGTCCTTGTGGTTAAGATGCATCTTATACAACCACTTTTCATTTCTTGTCTGTATCTCTACTGTCACTATCAAATAAAAGGCAAAAAGTCATAAAAATAGTCCCTTTAAAAGACATATTGTTTGACTGTTCGTGTTCTCAGATCTCAGCAATTAACTTAGTGAGTACTATGTCATTATTTCTGATGGGAATAATGGCCAATACCAAGAAAATGACACCCAAATAGCAATAAATCATAATTTTCTTACAGTATAATACCGGGAGATTTTCCTTTGTGCTTCTATCTGAATGTCATGAAAATGCACCTGGTCCTGGATGTTGAAACCAGGCGGCAGTAATTGGTGCTCTTTTCAGCAGCTACCTAAATGAGCTCTGCAGTGTTCTGCTATGTTTTTTTTCTGTAAATTAGACCGTGCATCAGGAGATTTGTGCTCAGCCATGTGTGTTCATCTGTATCCGTGCTTACACCTGTGTGTGGGCGTATTTGTTAAGAGACAATGAACACAATGTACATGACCGTATTGTACATTCCAATTAACATTCACAGCAGCTGACTGAGCAGATGATTTTTTCCAGTGCTTTACAGAAAACTCTTATCAGCTTGGAAATATTCTCTAACCTCAAGACAGGTGCTTGAGGTCTGCATTGCCAGACTGAATACATTACAGGCCTACAAGCCCATTCTCATGTCAAAAGCTCCCCTGAATGCAGCTGAAAAAAGACGGGTGTGTCCTTTACAGCCCTCGACATCCCATTACCCACTGCAGCCTGGTGAATTAATGCATGGAAATATCATGTGGCCACATCATATGTCCTGGGTATTTATTTTCAAGTGGGTCATCAGTCACTGGTAAATAAATACATAACACGATCTGAATCCGGACTAGTAAAAAATATCCACTGCAAGATGACAATATAGATATCCAGGCATAAACTAAATTAACTACTAGGGGCCAGGTCCGAAATTAACACCCGCCAAGCGCCAAATGCGGGTTGATTTTCTGTTTGGCGAGTAAATATCGGAAGGCCATCTGCCACACTGGCGGGTGAACGGGTGTGGAGGCAATTTCTATGAAGAAGGACTCGAAAATCAAGAGAGAGTCTTTTAAAGGTTTAATAAACACTTGCAAGTGGGCAAACAACCATCAACATAAATGTTCAGGGCTGAGAGCCCTGAGTCTCTCCGTTTCGTGACATTTATACCCTTGCGTGCAGGCTCACAGTCGTATATCTCACATTGTCTGTCTGACTGACACTTCTGTCCTTTTTAGGGTTACTTGTCCTCAAATAGGCGCTACAAGTTCGTTGACTAAGTATGTAACACTGAAACACAAATAGGCCTTAAGGGCAATGAGTGTCATCTGTCATGACCTTAGGAATGTGCAGCATGTTTGTATTTTTCCAGCACAACGGGTGAAAAAACTATAAGCTTGGTTACACTGAGAGTCTCTTCTGTGTTTTGGTGTCATTTACGCTGCTTCTGTCCTCTGCTCTCTGTGTCGGAGTTTGATACACACCGAGTGAGAGAGGGTATGAAGTTACAACATTACAGCAGTGAATGTAGCAGTGCAGTGTGTGTACAGTTTAGGCCATTTGTTGGTGAATAAATGCTTCAATTCCTCAAAGTGCTCGAGCTTAAAAGGATAAGATCAGGGAAGATGAAAATTTATTTTAGGATAAGAGTTGAAAGAAAATGAACCTGCTAACGTTACAATGAACGGCGACGAAAATGACGTGTCGTGTAGCACAGTTCTTATTAAATCTCCTTGACAACATGAACACACACGCGGCACATACCGCCGGCCTCTGACCTCACAACAACCGCAGTGGCAACAGGGAATTCAACCCGAGTCAATGAGGTAAACTTGCCGGTATTAATGTTTGACTGTTTGATGTTAACAGTAACGTTACAGTTAACGCTCGCTAACCAGTCAGCAGCCGACGTTTGCATTTACAGTGAGAGAGCTGACGATAATGTTACGTTAACTACAAAGAGTCAAAATTCTGCAACAGCAACATTTTGTCAGTGGCAACATGTTGCTCCTCTCCCCATGACAAGTGCATCTTGTCCAACAGCTCCTCCAACTTTAAGACCCTCCAGCTAGCGGGGACGGTTCTAGCTTTTTGGGAACCCATTTGCAAAATCTTGTTTTTGACCAAATGCTACTTTTTACACATAAAAATATATATTTGAATTCAACTTAGCTGCATTGTTACCATCAAATTAATCAATTAATTATTGATTAAGTTCTCTTAGTTTTGTATTCAACGTAATACCTTATTCATTTAATGAAATGTAGTGAAACAAATGTATATGCGACACAAAAAGACAAAATACGCTTGGCCGGACACTGTTAGGGGCCTTGAATTACTACTGGAATATTATAAATGGGATATGTCATTTATACCTAATAAGAGTCGGGTCGTGGAACCTAATCAATGCATCTTATTTCACTCTCCTGCTTCCTGTGTCCTTGCATAATAAGGAAATCAAACAGGTTTGCCACCAAGAAGGATTAAACAATGGTCTTAATGTTCTCTGGAGGAGCAGGGAGAGAAACAAGGTGACAAAAAAGAAAAACGAGCTGCACCTCCTGAAAGCTGTAAAGAAGAAACTGGAGACACAAGCTTCTGTTTACGTCCAACAATAACAACATGAAACTCTTTTCCTCAATGTCCCCATTACAATAAAGAGCCACTGTAATGCTTTTTGCTCCTTTCAGAGAGGCAAAGTAAATATCGGGAAATGATTACTTGGAAATAAGCGCCATTTATTTGCCATGTCAACAAATGCAGGGAAACATATAGTATAGTTCAGACGGCACATTGCATTGTGGGAACTTGGCAACTGTTCCCCTTTGCTATCAGCGTGTTATATGGCTGAATAAACATGATAACAAATGGTAGGAATGTGAAAACCAAAGAAAATAGACTCTTTTTATGACTCTTGTTTTTTACTAGGGCCATATTTAAAAAAAAACATTAACAGTTAAGCTATAAAAAACATGAGTGTTAAGCAATCAATTCATTTATCTCACAAATCCCTCAACATGTTCATATAATCTGTAGTCATTAATCTGTATTCTCAGAGTTAAATTATGACCACTATGATTCTGCCTTTATGTAGCTCCTTATATACGCATGTACACAGTAGCTGCTGAATCATAATTTACTGTTCCTCGGCTGTCAACACAGCAGAAGTTAAAGATACACTAAGGTACCCGTTTATGAGGTAGGCTGCACCTGTACGATCCTGCTATAAATCATACCTTTGTAAAGCACTGATTCACACCTCCTCTCAGGACTGTGTTCCCCGCACCAGTGGCGGAGTATGACTAAGTTTTGCCATTATACTATATAAGCTTGTGCTGTTACTTTCTACTTCTACTATACATTTAGAAAAGAAATACTATACTTTTTACTCCACAACATGCGTACGAACGCGATAGTAAACGTGTATTGTTTATTAAAGTGAGGGAGCGGGTCCTTTTCATGGAGTCCGTACTGATACTCTTATCAACATGGGAGTGGGCAAATATGCTGCTTTATGCAAATGTATGTATATATTTATTATTGGAAATCAATTACCAACACAAAACAATGACAGATATTGTCCAGAAACCCTCACAGGTACTGCATTTAGCATAAAAAATATGCTCAAATCATAACATGGCAAACTGCAGCCCAACAGGCAACAGCAGCTGTCAGTGTGTCAGTGTGCTGACTTGACTATGACTTGCCCCCAAACTGCATGTGATTATCATAAAGTGGGCATGTCTGTAAAGGGGAGACTCGTGGGTACCCATAGAACCCATTTACATTCACATATCTTGAGGTCAGAGGTTAAAGGACCCCTTTGAAAACAACCATGGAAGTTTTTCCTCGCCAAAATTTAGCGCAAGTTTGGAGCGTTATTTAGCCTCCTTCTCGACGTGGTTGGTACAACCTCCGGAAGATCGATAACGTTAATGCGTACAGACCACGCTTGATTGACAGCTCCCTGACTGCCCCTTTATTGTTGTTTTTGAGTATATAAAGTATAATTAAGTCACAAAATTCCCAGCATACTGTAGCTCCACCTAACTTCCACATGAGAAGAGGTCCAATTAGCCAGAATAACTAAACACACCAGTGTGGCTGTGCAGGGCCTTCACATACTATACTAATAGAGAATCCACACACACACTACCACTACTACGCTGGTCTATGAGAAATTCTGAACATGCCTTTTATCCCTCAGGGGAACCCTCAACAGCCAACACGCGAGCTAATCTTTCTGCTATACCATTTATGCCTTCTTATACTAAAGTATATATGATTATTTATACATTTAGTTTTTCCCGCATCACAACCACTTGTGCTGCCAGGAGGTGCTGCTGCTAGTGGGGTCAATTTGTTCTGGCTGAATGAATGAGTGGTTAGAGCTTGGTATGCTATGGGTGACTGCGCTCTCTACCAGACCTCTCAGTCACCAGACAGCAGCTATTAGTGCATTGCCTGAGCCCTAAAGGGATGTTTCAGCTCTCGTCAGGCAGTAATGAGGAGGGCGAGTGGGAGGTATACAGGGTCATGTCTTTGCTGCTGGTCGGCTCACAATTAATAATACATGGTATACTCGGAGATCTGTCTAAGGAGAAGGAGGGGGTATTTTTAGTTTGCCTTGCACAGCATCCATTTACACAGGTATATCAAGTCCTGATGTAGCCCTGTGGAGTACAGTAGGTTGTAAGGCTGTGGGTGGTGAATGTTTACATACCAATAAAGAGGACACTCAAGACTAGGGGTGGGGGTAATCAATCAGTACAGCACAGCATCGCGATATTTTGTGTGGCAATATTGTATTAACACAAAAACGTCAAGTATTGATCTTTTATTGTATAAACTATGAACCTCTTAACAATCCGGCCACTATTCTGTCTTTCAGAGGTTGTAGCGGACTCTTAAAGCTAGAGCGAAGATGCTGGTATCATATGAAACTAACCTAAGGAATTGCTTGACAGGAAGAAAGCTAAATAATACTCCAACCTTATGCTAGATTTTGGTGAGGAAAAACTGGCAAGGCCATATTCAAAGGGGTCCCTTGACCTCTGACCTCCAGATATGTGAATGAAAATCTAAGATGAACAGAGTGAAAATTGTATCTTATTAAATAAAAAACATGTTGACGAACTGCATCATTTGCAGTTGAAAAAAGGTAATAAATTGCAATATATCACAATATATCTTTTTGCAATATTTAGCATATCATAAAATGTTGATGAAACTGATATAAACAGGCACATTTTTATTTAAAAGATTAATTCTAGATATACAGCTCAACAAGTTTAGGGCTTGCAATTTTTGCAGATCTTAAATATTTCATTGCACTAAAACACACCAATTGCATCTTCTAATTTGCTTTGCCAAAGATATTTTGGAGGAAATGTGACGGCTGCTTGGATTAGATTACATTTAATGTTTTTAAAAGGGGAACATCTCCTGACCTGCATGCTGTCTGGTTTACAGCTGCTGCTGTTTGTCTGACTGCTTGTGTATGCTACCTGCACAAAGCTTGCGTGCCAGACTGCATGTCATTTATATGTAATACGTGTTGTCACATGTAATGTGATTGTATGTGAGTAGTGGGTGTGTTGGGAATGTTGGGAATGTTTGGATGCGTGCTGTTGTCGTTTGACATTTCTTTTTCAAGCCCCTAAGCCCTTCTCTCAGGAGGCTTCTTCTGTTCTTAATGACTTGATGGAAAACAGTATATTTATTCATGATGTTTCCGTCTCAGTGACTTTGATCAGGTATAAAAAAGCAATAGTTCCTTGTGTATACATATGTGCTGGGTAAATCATCTAATCAAAGGACTACATAAACAACTGACAATTTTTGTCACACTGTCAAAAGGTTAGAAAGAGACTTCCTGCATCATCATAGAGAAAAACATCACTTCAACAGTATAACAAGCCGACACGGTCCAAAAGTCAAAGAATTAGGATTTCTTTTTTTCGTATACCTGACTGCAGAATGACCAGTCCGTTCCCATTCCCAGGGGATCTGTACCAAACAAAGATGTTTTCTTAAGTCTATAGAATATGATGTGTAGGCCAGGACATCGCTGCAGCACCACATTATTTAATTTAGAATGGTATTTTGACTCACATTTCACCTTTAACAAATACTGTGATATGAAAATTACAGTGTTTGATAAATGTTTGATTAATTGTGCGGCCTTACTTTGTTTAAATATTGAATAAAGGGGACATGTACTATCTCATGCTTTAAGTCAGCGGTTTTCAATATTTAACAAAGACGATGATCTTTCCCCAACATTAACCAAGTTGCTTTGAGTGGTCTAATTATAACCATAAAAGCATTAATCCCATTTTAGCCAGGAGGAATTCAATATACATTTTCCTCATTAAGTTGATTAAGCAGCATTAATAGCACTGGACAGTATATGAATGCTATTTTTAGGAGGCAGCGTAGCAAAAAGCTCAATTGAGCCGTATGCTACAAAATGTTCTAAGATCTGACATTTTGAACAGCTCACCTCAATAATAATCATTTTCCTGTCATCTACTGACCCAACCTTATGGATTTTCTTTTTTTTTTAGAAAAAAATAGATAACCTCTGTCATGATAGGTTCAAGCAATATTTCATTTTGGTTGAACCTTGACCTCTCAGCATGTCAACCTCCAGCATGATCAGCATCAAGAGTAAATTCAGCAGTGACACAAACACACAAATCCTTTCCTCCCGCTCCTCTAAAATTGCAAACAGACAAACCACATCCCCAAAACCGATGGAAATAATGAATTCTATACTGGTTGCTTCGGTTTAGCTCATATTTTACTGTAAGTGCACAACAATGACTCCAAAACCAATGGAGTTATGTCACCGGGGGCAAGCAGGATTAGCCAATACAAATGAACAAGGCAGTCATTACGCTCTGTTTGTGCCATGGGATAACTTCTCACAATGCTCTGCAGCCACATGTGTAAATAATTTACACATGCGCTCTAAAAAGGATGCATGTGCTTCCACGTGTGCGAGAGATAGAACAGTAACATCAAACAGAGGATTTGGGTGGCATTTAATTCAAAGCCATAATCATTTTAGCACAGCATGTGTCTCGCTAAATTTCATTTACAGATGTGTACATTACCATCTTTTTTTTAGTTGCATCATTTTATATTGTAAATGTGAGAGAATAATGAACACTAGATCAGAAATGTAACGTCCTGCCTCATATGGGATCAATGAATATGTTTTCAAGAGCTGGTCGCAGTAGAAAATGGTACATCGGAATTCACCCTCCCCCCCAAAGAAACCCTTTTAACAGGGAAAAAAGAAAAAATGGAAGAAAAATCAGGAAGAGCAACAGAGGAGGGGTCCCCCTTCCAGGATGGACAGACGTGCAATAGATGTCGTGTGCACGGAGTAACAACATAATGAAAATACAACTTAGAAAATCCATAGAGAGTCAGAGCAACACGACCTCCGCTCCACGCCAAACTCTCTCTGCCTGCGGTGAAGGACAGGTTTCCCATCATTGATTGTCAACCAGACTGTCCTCAGAGCGGCACGGATCTGCAGCGATGTTGACAACCCACCTGACCCGTCTTGAAACACGGATCCCGTCTCGTTTACCATGTCATCACCAATCACATCTATACAACCAATGTGTTTATGATTAAATTATTAAAAGAGCACAACATTCTTCATAGATCTAGCCTCTTATTTTTGCTCTCAAAGTGCACCAGGTTGATTCATTTAAATTAAAAATGTACAATAATTTCCCAAGGGGGAGCACATCCCCGAACCCCCCTACAGGGTCTGGGGTCCACCCACCACAGTCTCATTAAATCCTGTGGGAAACACTTAGGCAATGACATCAATAGCTGAATGCCCCCCTCCACTTCTGGTGCCTTTGAGTCAGTCCCAATAGCTCTCCCAGCTTCTCTCCACTTTCTCTGTACCGGGCCTTTAACTCCCTCAGGTCAGTCAGCAAGCTTGTTAGCTCGTTAGCTTAGCTCGGCCGCTAATGGGACAATACGGTCAATAGAGTTTACTCTAAAGACATATTTGTGCAACTCCGGTCTCATAATTGTGTGGAAAAACATTGCTCTTTTGTGGAACAGTTTATACTGTTTATACTGGGTTCACCAAAGTTGAACGTTTTGCACAGATTTAGCCCATGCAAGCAAATCCATGATTTTTCCGCACAATTTTGTCGTATTAAATTCTGGTTAGACCCGGCATTTATGACAAACAATATATGGCGCTGAGTAATTACTGTAAATCCACAAAATATTTTGTGTGTGAGGCAGCGAGAAAGAGCATACAAGGTCAGCCCTAAATTTAAAGGATCATAGCTGACTCCGCTGGTATTAATCACCACTGTCACATTACCTTGCAATTTTTGCCTTGCACTTAGCTCCACCCTTTCATTTCACTTCAGGTTGCAAAAAACCAAGAGCGCGACGACCAAAATCCAACACCGTCAGTGTGTTCCAATCCGCGTACTTCTGTACTTACACTTACTACTTTGAGTGCATAAGTGCGTTCACACTGGGAAGTACGGCAAAATGCAGTGCACTCAAAGTACCCGGATGTTGTACTCAAAACGGTCAGATCGTTGAGTGTGGAACGCTGGACACTTTCCACACTCAACTGTCGCCATCTTGGCTACGCATCGGAAGGGACTGTCGCCATCTTGGCTACGCATCGGAAGGGGCGGAGCCACGACCACTATTCAAACATACGTAGATAACAGAATAAAACAATACAATACGTAATACGTAATGCACATACCGGTGCATTTTCAGCCAACAGGAGGACACATCGTGGGCGACAACGTTGGAAACATAATTTCCACTCTGCTTTAATTTTTTTTCAGAAGATATTTTGGCGGGTAGCGAGCCGCGGTCAAATGTTGCGATCGTCATTTCTGGGCAGTGCGCCACAGAGTATTCAATTTGAGACAACCCTACCCCGTTGAAATTTACGCACTACTCAAGTGAGTACAGAGTGCACAAAGTGCACTACATTGAAGTGTACTTCTGGAAGTACGTGGATTGGAACACACTCCGTGTCTTAATTTGCATACTTACTATTTTGAGTGCAGAAGTGTGGTCACACTTAGACGTATGGCAAAATGCAGTGCACTCTAAGTACCCGGATGTTGTACTCAAAACAGACAAAATGTTGAGTGTGGAACGCTGGACATTACTGCTAATACGGTGTGATGTCCGTGGCTGACTATCACAAGCTGATCTACTTAGCTTCCGGTGAGTGCACATCAGCCGAGTGTGACTTGAAACAACACTACCCGCACTAATTCACGTACTACGCAAGTAAGTACATAGTGAGCACAGTGTACTACATGGAAGTATACTAACGGAAATATCTGAATGGAGACACAACACAAGATGGCGACAGACGGAAACCAAGTTGGCGACGGCGAAAATGCCGAACTCAAGGCTTCAAAATCATAATCCACGAACCAATGGGTGACGTCACGGTGCTGATGTCCACTTCTTATATACTGTACAGTCTATGGTTATTACCACTTACCAAAAATAAGACCAAAATTGTAATAAAGTGCAAATATATTTTAAAAGGCTGGTTTCACTCATAAGTATTAAAACTTGTGTTTCTTGCTTTTTTCAGTCACAGTTGAATTTCGTCTTCCGTCTAGGACTAGGCTTCTGATTGCATTTACACTTTGATGTTAATAATGTGCTAATGTGTCTCCGACCACCTGTGGAGGTGGTGTGCAGGATCAGATCAGGCATTGATATTTAAAGTGGTTTTGCACTAATTAGAATCTGATAACTCATTAATGGAAGGTGTAAATAGGTTAGGAGTGTTGATTAATGAGCTGCATACTCTATGTCTCTGTGCTGTATACACAGATTTCTACTAAGAGACAAAAAGCACAGATAAGGATGCCTGCAAGACATCAAAAAGCTTTACTGCCATGGCCGTTTTTATATACAGTCCTGCCAGTCATTTGTCTCCCCCTATCACTTCCTTTCTATCTATTTTTCATCCATCTCTTTCTCACCGAACAGACAGGGAAGATTGAAATTCAAGAGCATCTGGAAAAAAATGACCGTCCACACGCCCTCTAGATGAAAACATCATTTCCATCTGCTCTTAAAGCTGCCACCTGTAGGATTTGGTATTTAATGACTTATTTGATGACTGATATTAGTCCCTTGGTGATGGTGCTTTGCAGTGGTGGCTCAGTTGACTTTCCTTGAATTAATGTGAATTTAAAAAATAAAACTCTACACTCTCCCTTTCCGGTATCTTTCTGTGTGATGGTCTGAGCCGTCCTTTCTGTTCTGAAATGCTGATTAACTGACTGACAGCTATCTCAGATGTCGCTGATTTTGCTCACTCCATCACATTTTCCTCCACTATCTCTGTCATCAGTCCCAGATTTCTATTACACCCTATGAAGAGAAAATGACACACATGACAAGGCTTGAGTGCTGCTGCAAAGCTACTCTGATACCAGAGAAAAAGGGGAAATCACTTTAGGACCACATCAAACCCCTCTGATTGAATTGATTAATCAGAGATGGAGCGATAGATGGATGGAAAAATGCAAAGTAGAAGCCTAATATACAAACCACTTTAATCATGAATCCCACAAAAGGAAACAGGATTTTCACAAGCTGCTGAGAGAACTACGGACTAAAAAATGCAGTTTAATGAATATCTTTGTCTTTTTACAATGTGAATCAATGTGATCTATGTTTAGCAACCTCTTTATCTTCATTATTGAAAGATTTCTTTCTATAGAAAGATGGCACATTGAATCAAATAACATTTTTACATGAACTTCATTCTCTGTTTTTTATGAAAGAAATGGTTTTACGCTTATTAGCTGTCTTGTTGAGCGTTGAGATGAGATCGACACCACTGTCAAGTATGAGGTTACAGCCAGCAGCTGGTTATATTAGTGCAAAGACCGGAAACAGGAGGAAAAGGCTAGCCTGGCTTTGTTCAAAGCACCTCTACAGTTCACTAATTAACAATTTAATTCGTACAAAAATCAAAAGGTAACCAGAACTATGCAACTAGCAGAGAGAAGTTACTGCGCCTGTTAAAGAAATAGTCTGAGGAAAGGCTTTTTTTTACGTCCTTCATAAACAATCGACCGGTTTAAAGCCGATTTTTCTTCTTTATTATAAATGTTATGTTAGCTCAACCATCTCATTTCACTTCTGGTTGCAAAAAAACAAGATGGCGACAGCGAAAAAGCCAACACTGTCTCAATTTGCTATTACTATTTTGAGTGCAGAAGTGCGTTCACACTGAGAAGTATGGCACCCAAAATTCCTGATCGAAGCACCGTAAAGTGCTGTTTAAATTGGTGACACTGTAATACAGGACTAGGAGTTCTACTGAAAAAGACACTCGTATCGACCACAGGGGGCAAAATAAACCAGCCTTGAGCAGCTGCTTAGTCAGAAAAAGACGGTTAAATAAAGAAGACAATCATACCATGCAGAGACATGCCACGAGCACCTGTGAGCAGATGTCATGCTGAGCATAGAGCTCCAGTAGTGCTTCCATAAACAGACTTAGCATGGTAAAAGGAGTGGCGTACCTTGACGACGTGTTGTAGATGTGTTGTCTCTTATGAACCGCAGTAGGCGCCTCTTTGTCTGTATAGTTTCATCCTACAGCTCACTGTGGTCACTTCTCTTCGGGTAACATTCCTCCCTGTAATATTTAAAATAAGAAAAAGATGAAAATTTGAAGTTTTGTTTTTTGTTTTGTTTTGTGGCCACTAACTTCTAAGTGACCACTGAGTGACAAATACGCTGCATTTTCTGTGGCTGCTTTAGAATAAAAGCCACCTCACGATGCCCCAGTTGACATAAAGCACAAACATTAGGAATTTTACATAAGCAGTAACTTTAAGCTTTAATCTTGATATTTGACATTACCCATCAGACAGAAATTTAGATCACTTCCATAACTTATTATTTCCAATTTTTTATACTTATTGGTTGTTTTGCCTTTATTTAGACCCATTGACATCAAGAATCTATTTTATAAGGGAGATCAGGCCAAGAATAACAGTAACACAGAGTTTCAACAAAAAAACAGGTAAACACACACATAGATCTGAGGAACATTAAAAATGATCAGGTAAAACATTTGGCATTTGTCAAACAAACACAGGACTTTCACCCAGGAGACCACTGTTCGTGTCCCATGTGAAACCAAAATTAAACGCTTGTTAGGTAACGCCGTTACGCTAATTACATATGAAAGTCTGCTCAGGGCAGGTGCTATTTATTTACGGTAATGACATTGTTGTGGTTGTTACGTTATGTAATGTAATGTTACTTTGTTACGTTACGTTGTTACGTCACGTTGTTACGTTACGTTGTTACGTTACGTTGTTACCTTACGTTGTTACGTTACGTTGTTACGTCACGTTGTTACGTTACGTTGTTACCTTACGTTGTTACGTTACGTTGTTACGTCACGTTGTTACGTCACGTTGTTACATTGCGTTGTTACATCACGTTGTTACGTCACGTTGTTACGTCACATTGTTACGTTACGTTGTTACCTTACATTGTTACCTTACGTTGTTACGTTACGTTGCGTTACGTTGTGTTAAGTTGCGTTGTGTTACGTTGCGTTGCGTTGCGTTGCGTTGCGTTGCGTTGCGTTACGTTGCATTGCGTTGCGTTGCGTTGCATTGCGTTGCGATACGATGCGTTACATTGTTACAGTTATCTTAACACAAACCATAATCTTTTTTCTAAGTAGTTTTGCTGCCTAAACCTAACCAATCGTTTCACGACGTTAACCACATGTCATTGTGCGTTTCTGCAATCGTGATACGAGGCTGATATGAAACATATTTACGAAATGTATTTTGGGTTCAGAAACGCCGATAACGTATCCCGTGGTTTGCAGAAACATACAATGCCAACATTTTTTTCTGGCGACTGGGTTGGTAAAACAGTTTGAAATAAAAACTACATTACTAACTAGAATACCATTTTACAAGTAAGTGAATAATAAAATAAACTACATTTTTAAAACTTAAATAAAGTAAGTGAATAAAGTAACTATAATAATGCCTTTAAACCATTCTTAATCAAAAGTCTGGTTGAATAGGTACATTCTAAGCTAATTGATTACATTAGCTGATTGGCTAATCAGGTTTTACAACTTAAATACTATAAAGTCGGTGATTAACAAAATAAGAATAAAATAAAAATAGATTTCTACTTTAAACAATTCTCAATCAAAAGCCTAGCTGAATAGGTACATTTTAAGCTAATAGATTACATTAGCTGATTAGCAAGCTGATTACACCAGTTAGTGTCGGATCAATTTGTAAAGTTAATTCATTCAGAGAACTGATGAACTGAGGACAGAAGGACACCAACAGAATCTAAATGGGTGAAGGTAACAAGCAGATTAAGACAAAGTAAACACCCCCCAGCATGTATACGGGGTATATGGGATGAGGACATTGGTTTCGTCTTATAAAATGAATTCTGTGTCCTTCAAAGTGTATAGCAGCTCTTTGCATTATGCCACAGTGCAGCGCATAACAGTGAGAGAAGGTCAACTCTGTTTACATACTGCGCTGTTAAGGTGTCAATAAATACAGTACAGTTGATGACAATATAGCAGTATGTATGCCCTTCAGGTGTGGCAGGTGTCAGTCAAGACGTACTGTAGAGAGCTTCGGCAGAGGTCTATTACGACAACAAGGTTTACCTGCACTCAATTAACCTGTGAATCATCGACTCTGTCCTCCATCTCAGTGACTGATGAGCTGCTATAGAGGGTTAAGTGTTGAGTAATTGAGCCGGGCTACGGCGGGTTTTCTATTCTACCATCTAATTATATATATTCAGCTGGCATTCCAGGTGCAAATCAGAGTCTGATTAAATCAGCAGAGCACAGACAGAAGAGTTGCCACAGATGGTGAAAGAGCCACAGGTTGTTTAATAAGCTACTCTCAGTGCACTGCTGTCATATAAGGGAACATCTATAGTAGAATTTCACAATATATGCTAAGCTAAGCTTTAAAACTGAGCCCACTACAACCTAAATATCGCAAGTTACGTTAAAGAAATTAGTGGCGTTAAAACTAATTTGCATTATTAACACGTTGAATTTTGACAGCCATACACTGTAAAAAAAAAAAGTGTAAAATAACGGAAATTTTCCGGCAGCAGGGGCGCCAGAAAATGTCTGTTACAAAAAAAATACTGTCTGTTAATTAACATAAATAAACTGTAAAAAAAAAAAAAACAGTAATTATCTTTATATAATTAGCCTTTATTTCTGTAATTTTACAAAAATATTTTACTTTTAACATATATTTATTGTTAGAATAGTCATACACCATAAATCTGAGACCATTTACATATAAATCACAAATGAAACATGTAATTTTACATTGCAAAAGCCCAAATTTACATTAACTCTCAGAAGTTTTGCAAAAAAATCTGTATTTTTTCAAGAAATATTTTTAGAATTCCATGAAATCCTTTTCTTCTAACATATATTAATTGTTAAAATAGAGTCATAAACATCTAAAAAACAGAATAATTATCTTTAAAAATGATCAAGAAAAAGCTTAAATACAGATAATTACGATTGTGATTACAAAAAATACTGTAAATCTAAGACCATTTACATATAAATAACAAATGAAAAATGTAATTTCTACATTTTTTTTCTGTCATTTTGAAATACAGACAAAAAATTAAAAATTTCTTGAAAAAAAAATTTTAAATTTTTTTTTTTTACAGTGTAGTAGATACAATACGTATTTGTGATAAGCCAATATCAGCCGATATATCTAGCAAATATATTGCATGAACTGGACACATATCAAACTAGAGACGTTAATGTTATATGGATGTGTTTACTAGGATCTTGCCCATGTTTGGCTGTGGTGTTTACCGCTTTGTCTTCTGTTTGAGTGCAATTTCCTGGAAGACATTTCCAGATAGGGTTTCCAACGCAGTGTTGAAAATTGCCTTTCTGACTCAGATCTACTTCAACAGAACAGTGTGGTCTTCAGGGCTTACGTGCCCTCCCCCTCCATACAACCGCCTACCAACAACACACTCTTTCAATGTGAGCCACGCTTCTACACAAGTCTTCATATATCACAGGAAATTCTGACATCAAATGCTGCGTGTTAGTACATGGGAGAACATACAGAGTGGCGAGGCACAGAGAGGAGGAGAACCAAAAGCATGTGGGTGCAAAGAAATGAGAGCAGCCAGAGGAAAGCTCAGGCAGCTTCAAAGAGAAATAACAGTGATTTTGGACTTGCGTGCCTTATGTCATTCTTACCATTACAAGCAGCTCAGGAAAGACGGATATACTGGGCCTCATGTAAGAGCTTTAAATGGTCTTACATAAAAGTTAATCGTTATGGCGCTCATCAGTATTCTCTTCCATTTTATGGTAAGAGCTGAATTTAAGAGTGCTGAGAGACCCGGTTTTCACTCACAGGAAGATCTCGTTGCTCTCTGTGCAGGTAGGAAAATGATTGTCAAAATACTTTTAACGTTATCTTTATTATGCTGTTATTTAAAACAGATTTTCTTTTTTATTGCATCATGAGAGTAACTAATTATGCAAACATTAAATTGATTTGAAAATGGGATGCTAAGTGCAATAAAACAAGTTCTGTTTGGATGACTTTTTATTGCTCCTTACCATAACTTTGCTTTCAGGGTCTTTTAACTCTGCAACATGTCTTTTTTTATCTAATATGTAGTCAAAGTGAGCAATTTATCAAAACTATAATCCCATCCCAGAACTTTGTTTGCACCTAATTTGAATTTAAATGATTTATTTTAACCTAATTTTTTTTGATTTAGTTATTTATTTCAAAGAGTGACAGTGAAAATAACAACTCTGCATTCGGGCTGCACAATTAATTGAAATTTTTATTGAAATCGCAATATGGCCTCCTGCAATTATCAAATTCCATGAGGCGCAATATTTGTTAAATTGTTATAATACCATTTTTTATTAAATATTGTCGTGCTGCAGAGATGTCCCAGCCTACACATCATATTCTACAGACTTAAGAAAAATCATTGTAATGTTTTTTTTAATGAAAATGAGAATAATTATGTAAAAATGATCATTCCCTCTAATATCACAAATCACATCACAACAGCAATATCAGTCAAAATAATCGCAATGAGACATTTTTTCAAAATCATTCAGTCCTACTCTGTATGATAGTAGCCTCAGGTGACTGGAGCTTTGATGAATGTTTTACTGTTGTTGTCCTCACAACACCATTAACATACACTCACCAGCCACTTTATTAGGCACACCTGTTCAATTGCTTGTTAACACAATTAGCTAATCAGCCAATCACATGGCAGCAACTCAATGCATTTAGGCATCTAGACGTGGTGAAGACGACTTGCTGAAGTTCAAACCGAGCATCAGAATGGGGAAGAAAGGGGATTTAAGTGACTTTGAACGTGGCATGGTTGTTGGTGCCAGACGGGCTGGTCTGAGTATTTTAAAAACTGCTGATCTACTGGGATTTTCACGCACAACCATCTCTAGGGTTTACAGAGAATGGTCCGAACAAGAGAACATATCC